>CAIGRF010370797.1:19480-32127 GCA_903798235.1 Fraxinus ornus | reverse complement strand
GAGGAGGGGGGAGAGAGAGAGGAGGGAGGGAGAAGTGGTTGAAAAATTAGGGTTAGACTTTTTATATTACCTGAGTTTTGAAAAATAAAGTTTGGTCCGTGATTTTTGAATTCTAAACTTCAAACCCCTAATTTTTTATAATTTCCCTTTTTCAATTCACCCAAATTAATTGCAATGGCCCACATCATTAAATATCATATTTAATGACCAAACATAATCAATTAATTCCAACAAAGACAAAGCAAAACGGATAAAGATTTTATTTATGAATTCTTCGCAGGCTTTCCATCACGGCTATATTTTCTCTCTCTCTATTTATCTTATATTAGTAGGATCATAAAAAACTATTTATTTTTCTTAATGTGGGTAACATCTGAATGCTGAGTCATTGAAGGAAGAAGAGACGGCTCCAAGTAATGTTAGGTTTAAGCTTCATAAAAATCTGTTTCAAGTATTACATTTATCCATTCTTTACTCTAAATGAATGTTAAGCTTGATGCTTCTATGAGATGATGAAACATTTTATCTATTTTCCTTAATCATCCCTAACCAATCCTCCAATTTGTGCTAGTTTGGGTTTCCTTCAAAGCATTTAATTCAATTTTGTGTAGGAAGCAAAAGTTAGTTGATTAATATTGCATTTTTTCCCTAAAAACTTGACTCAATCTGAATGCTCATAGCGAGCGGGCAGAATTGCACTAGCTTTAGATTCTTCAGTTGTTCCTCAACTTGAGGAAGAAGAAGCAAGAAGAAGAAGAGAGGACATGGAGCAAGAAGGGTGAAAACGGGTTGTAAGCCACTTTTCAATTCCTCATATTCATCAACTGTCTAAATTACAATATGAAAATCATAAAAATAGCGAAAACCTAGTTAGTAACAGGTTTGGGCAATCCCATTACTACAAGCCCAATAACAATAAAAATAGAAAACATAAATGATAAAACCCAATAACAATAAACGTAAGTCACAATCTCTCGATGATATCCGCATCATCTAGTCTGCAAGGAAAGATCAGTAGCACACAAAACTGAACCGACTCTCAACTGACCAAGACAAGGTAGAACTAACCTTTGTTTCGATGTCAAAGGCAAAGCACACATTCGTTAATCCATCTCTCTCATGTTTTCAAGTCCACATTCACTATAAACATCTGCAGATCATGAAAAATAAAGAGCAAACCAAGATAAATATTGCTAGATCAAATGAAACATAACCAAAATGTTCGAGTTTAGTTCCATTTGGACTAAGTACATGCATATATATTAGGGTCCGTTTGATAGCCTAGAAAATGGGGTGGGAAAGGAAAATATTTTCTAACTTTAGCCAATTAAGGGTGCTTGATAGCAAATATTTTCCTGGCAAAATGTTTTTCACTTTTTTCAAGGTACAATCCTTTGATGCACAAAAACTTGATTTAAGGGTGTTTGATAGCAAAAATTTTCCTGACAAAATGTTTTTCACCTTTTTCAAGGTACAATCATTTGATGCACAAAAACTTGATTTTGTTTTCCCACCTTTTTTTTTTTTCAATGGGAACAAATTATAGATACAAAGGTAAAAAAAATTTCACTTTTATTGACAACTTCCATGCAAAACAAAATCAAACGAATGATATTCACTATGGTTTTTTTTTTTTCAATTTTTTTTTTTTACAATTGGAACAAATTTTATACCCAATGGTAGAATAAATGATCACTTTAATGGACAAATTTCATAAAAAACGAAGCCAAATGAACACCAAACTTTTAACATTTTCTATGAAAAATTATATCAATCAAACACAATTAATTACAATTCCCAGTAAAACATTTTTTAGGAAAATCAATTTCATGTAAAACATTTTCTTTCCACCCATTTTCCACCATTGCAATCAAACAGACCCTTATAGAAATTCACTAATTGTAGATCGGATGAAATTCATATTCGAAGCTTATTGACCACAAAAACAACATCAGAATTCTACAGAATACACAACAAGCTTCTAAAATCCTCAAAATATTTTAACTTCCATGAGCAGAAGCCGTTTGCTCATTGATCAGAGTTTTTGAGAATATGATACCGTCAACTCACAAGATACAAGGAGTAATCAACCTCCCCTGCCTTCATAACCTTGTGTCTTCACCTCCTCCAAAAGGCTTTCCAAGTTTACATCAACTCAACAAGCTGACTTTTCAAGTGTTTTTAAATTCTTTTTACCGACACATTCTTTCTTGGTCCACCCATCTTTTTAGCTCCCACTGAAATCTTTTTCTGCTTGTGTATTGCCCCTCAATAATGCTACACTGCCATCAACTTGACCAACACATTGCTTCGCAGTTAGCTAGAGCCTAGGTTTCCACTTCATTCGCAACGTGGGCTTATCAAGCTAGACTGCAAGGAACGCTTTAGCAGCACGTGAAACTAAACTAACTCTCATGTGGAATTGCAAAACTGAAGCAATAACATTCACTACTCCCCCTCTCATGTTTGAAATGACGACATAGAGGAGGTCCGTCTCACCCCAAATTCACTGTTGTACTCGTACACAAAAGAAATCCCTCATTGGGAAAAATAAGCTCCATGGAAAGACACCACATGAACACAAGCACTCTCAAAAATTATACTACATAAACCTAGCAGTTAACAAGGATGGTTACTACTAACGCTCTTTACTGTACCATGAAAATTAGCTATAAGAAGCAGCAGAAGATACTATACTAGTACTATAAATATCCAAAATCACGAAACTTTGTAAACAAACCATGAGAAATATTGCTAGCCAAAAGTTGGAACAAATAATTATGTAACTCTTTTAGATCTGCAGGACGTTCAAATTTAGTTAAAACGAAAATGAGCTAGATTGCCCTAATATTTAAAGTTCATACATATCATATAAATTCATCTACAGAGCTTATCAACTACAGAAACATCAGAATTCTACAGAATAAACACTTCTGGGAATAAAAATAGCACTAAGAATTATAAATACTACAAGCCTTTCAAAATCCCCAAAATAGTTAACCTTCCATGAGCACATTGGCCTTGGCAAGTTTGCCTTCACCTCCTCTAAAAGACTTTCCAAATTACACCAACTCAGCAAGCTCAACTTTCCTACACATTCTTTCTTGGTCTACCCCTCTTTTTAGCTCCCGTTGAAGCCACCGGCACGGGCGTTGGCGGCGTCACATTCGTGTTTCGGGGAACACTGCCACCAGTTGTGGGCACAGGTGTACCAGTATCCACTGCCACATCACCATCCGCCTGCGACCCAAACATGGGTGGCATCCAATTGGGATACCCATTGCCACCTCCACTCTTCCTACCCTCAGAATTCCCCACCACAAATCCCATTGGAAAGAACCCCCAACAGCAATAATAAGCCTCTTTTCCTGGCACCATAGGCGGCATTGACAAAATTTCAGCTCCAGTAAATGCCCTCTTACAATTCTGGCACCTGAAACAGCACCCATCATACAATCTGGGATACTCGTATAAGTTATAACAGTAAGGACATGCTGTCCAATAAGTACCCGACCCATCGCTTCCCAAACCACCGCCATTATCAGCATTACTACTATTGACGCCTTTTCTGTTGTTCGATCTGGTTCCACCACCACTTCCACCGTCTCCCCTTGCGCTCCGTCGGACGGACAATTTCTGATGAAAATTCCCTTGATCCGGCTTCTTTTGCTGATGAAATTGCTGCCCATGTGGTTGTTGTGTGGGCTGTTTTTTCATAGCCACCAGATCGACCTTCGTGAAAAGGGAGAATTCATTGTCGAACATGGGTTTCTTGCCGGGGTCAGAGAGAACGGCCCACGCATCAGCCACGAGCCCGAAAGCCGACTCGGAGAAGGCAAAACGGTTTTTGTCTGGGTGGAGGAGGAGGGCGAGCCGCCGGTACTGCTTCTTGATCAGCTCGGCGTCATTGGTGCGGTGAGGTAGTTGAAGAATGGAGTACCAATCGTGGTGGTTGTTGACCCGTTTGTCGGCGGCTAAGAGGACATCGGCTACGGCTAAGATCTGTTCAGGTCCTTCCAAAAGAGGCTCGGTTTCCTGGGCTAAAATAGCGAAGTCTTTGGAGCCGCTGAGGTCTTTGTTCCGGAGCAGCTTTTCAGCGATTCCAAGGAGGCGTTCGGCTTCGGCTCGGGTGGTGGTGGTGTGATGTTCCATTTTTGTGTCTGAATTTCGTGTCTGAGAAAACGATGGATGCTTTTATTGGGTGGAGGGTTTCTAAAAAAGATTGAGACCATGTTTGGCTAAGCGTAAAAGCATTTTTTTGAAAGTAGATATACTTTCCTATACTTTCCAATAATAAATTTCAAGGGCGTGTAATTAGGGGTGGGCAAAAAAATCGAAAAATCGATCAAATCGATCAAACCAAATCGACTCGGTTTGGGTCGATTTGACATAGTTAGCCCCTGTTTGGTCCACATTATTTTTTTCATTCTCATTCTTCTACTCATTTTCAACCACACATTCTTCAATAAAATAATATTTTCCATCACATTAATAATTTTTCTTTCTTTTTCAACCACACATTCTCCATCAATCTACTATTTCGGAATACATTCTTTCAAAATAATGTGGTTCAAACACACCAGATAGGTGTTTAGAAGACGTAATTAATTAGAGGTAGTTCTGACTTTTGAAAAAAAAACATAAAATCTGATTTTTGAAATTGCATCTTGAAAAGTAGAAATTTATGTAATTTCCACTTTCTTATTTTTCCATGCTAGAATATTACTTAGGCTTGAGTTGCGTGAGAACCCATAGTTTCTCGACTGGTTCTTCGGATAGGAAACTCCATTGTTGAACCTGCGAGTAGTGCAGTTTGCCGATACAACGAGTTGCTGGGTGGCTGTCTCCAGGCGCCTTAGGTAATGGTCGTGGCCTACCAGAAGATCATGGAGCTCTTCGAAGGTTAAGGATTTATCCCTCGCACGGATTGGAGCAACTATTTCCCTGAAATCAGAACCCAAACTATTAAGGATATAAAGGGTTAGATCATCATTTGATATGGGATGATCAATTAGAGCTATCTCATCAGCCAACGCCTTCACGGTATGGAGATACTCAGGGATCGAACGGTTTCCCTTTTTAATCAAGGTAATTTCTTCCTTGAGTTGCATAGCCCTCATTCGAGATCGACTAGCATACATGTGATTTAATTTTTTCCATGCCTCTTGAGATGTCTTAGCCGTAGCTATAAGAGAGGTGATGTTGGGTGAAGTTGAGGCAAGGATGGCACTAAGGATTAATTTATCCTGCCGAACCCAATGGTTCTTCGTTTTGACAGAATTGGGAGTGCCATCAGATTTTGGGCACACTGATGTTCCATCAACATAGTCCAGTAGGTCATACCCAATTAGAAGTGCTTCAAATTGGGCATGCCATTGTGGAAAGGTGGAGGTTAGTTTCTCATTGATTTGAGATGAAATGTTGAGAGCAACTAATGGTATTTCTGTTGAGGAGATAAGTTGGGTGTTTGGGTTGGAAGAAGAAAGCATTTCTGGAATATGGATCGTAGTCTCGTTGGAGGTTTCTAGCTCTGATACCATATTGGAAAATGAAGAAGCTATAGAGATATGTTTCAATGGAAATTTTTCTCACATCTATTGATCGTTTAGAGTCTAATTTATACAGAGTGCATGCTAAAAGTAAGGAATTACAACAGACTAAATATGGAGGGATTTACAGCCGCTTTGCTAGAATCATGCTGCACTATCTATTTACTTAAATTGTAGAAATCAGTAGCACCATTCTTCGTGAGAATATTTGCATATCTGCATGATTGTAGGCTATGAATCTGGTTGATTATCTTTGGAATGATTTGCCTTGATATACTTGTCTATGCAATAATAAATTATTTATCAAATTGAACAGATTCGATAAAATTAGGGATGGAGCCAGAATTCAACTTCAAAGTGAACAACTATTATATTGTTTTTAAAGCTTCAATATGATGATGACATTTTATTTATTTATAAACAAAAAACATATTATAATGGGAACATAATGATTCTTACCATCACCATATTTAGGCCCCATTCGGTAGAGATTAAAATCGAATTAAAATTGAAAAATTAGCAGTTATTATTGACTTTTATTAGACGAGTGAGACCCAATAATAATTATATTTTTAATTTTAATAGGATTTTAAGTACGACCGAACCCGTCCTAAGCAAACATTAGATTGACACTTTATTAGCCCAATAATCATTTTTTGAAAACTCGTTTATCTACATACTCATTTTTAACTACACAATTACACAATAAAATATTATGTCGACTTCGAGTTTTCCTTTAGCATATGGTTCTTCCTTCTTTTCAAAAACTTTTGTGCTTGTTGATTTGTCATTATTTGAGCTTCGGATCTTCCATATTTTTTTTGTCATTTTCTTATTGTTTGATGTTTAGATCTTCTGTATATTGAGCAAAAAAAAAAAAAATCGAGGTTTTTGTGCGTCTTCAGGTTTTAATTTCTTTCTCTTCTTCAAATATTTGTCAACTTCTGATGCTTTTAGTTTCAAATTTCTATATAGTTTTGAACTGGTTTTTCCTTCCTCTATTTTTGTGTGTATAATTGTATTTTCAAATGGTGGAATAAACGGTGGTAGTATATTGTTTTCGAACTTCTTTGGAAGTTTGCAAAGAAGTAGGCAAATCTGATAATGAATCATAAACCTAAGAAATCTTACCTCCGATCATGGTGTTAGAAGGAAAAACTCTCTTTGTTTTTCTCTATAGTTTCCTCACTCTTTTCACTCTATGGTGATGGTAACCTTTGTGTTTTTTAGAGTATAGAGTTTGGGACCATAAATGATGTATATATAGTTGAGGATAGCCATCAAACCTCAAACAAAATTGGGTAATTGCCATTTATGAAATTGGGTAACTTTGATCAGTATGGAAGGTGCACTCAATGTGCAATTAGAAAGTTGACAAATGGAAATGTTGACTATCATTTATTGGAAAATATTCTAACATTCTACCACTGGGTCTACATTTAAATGCAATGTCATACTTAACCCCATTGATAATATGTATTAAGTAAGTAATACATACACAAATCATGACGATAGGTCTTTTATTGAACGAGTATTATCTTCCATGTATTACAATGCATATATTGCTTAATATTATCCTTTATATGGCAATTATTTCTTTATGAATAAACCCTATGTTTATTCTTGGTCCAATGAAGAAAAATGTTTCTCAAAAATAAATTAAAATGCACATAAATATGAGAAAACATCAAAATATATTGGAGTTTCATTAATAACTTCAGTTGCACAGTTAAGGATAAATGAAAACTACATAAGGGAACTAAGTCACATATTCGCTACACACTTGCGAACCTGGGGGGTGGCTTGGGGGGCACGTGCCCCCCCAGGATTTTGGGATTTTTTTTTAAACGAAATGAAAAAGAAAGAAATTATTACCCTAACTTCTTCGTTTCTCCGCTCCAGTAAACCCACCGTCTCTCTCGACTCTCGATCTCTCCAGAATCGCTCTAGCCTCTACTCCCATAACCGGTCACTCCAAGCTCTCTCCCAACTCCCGTGCTCTCTCCACCAGTCCTCAGTCTTCTCTAGCCTCTCCCACTGGTCTCACGAGTCATGACAGTGACGGGCTCGCACACTAGCTGCTGGCACCACTCAGATCCTGGCCGCCTCCAACTTCCAAAATCCGTCCGTCTCTGACCTCTCTCGGTCTCCGACACTCAGGTGAGGTAAGTTTTCCATCACTCTCAGTTAACTGTTATGTGTAATTGTGTATAATTTATATTATGTATTTGTGTAACTATGGTCTGTGTTTCTTAATTTTTATCGAGGCAAATGAATTGTGTTAATTTATTGCGTTTCATATTAATAAGAGCAAGTTGATTGTGTTATCTGATTTAGGGATTTAGGGGTTTTTGGAAATTGATAGGGATTTACGATTTTTTTTATTTAGGGATTCAGGTTTTTATTGGAAATTAATAGTTAGGGATTTTTAATTAGGGCGATTTAGGATAAAGCAATTGATTTTATTGAGAAGGCAATTGCCAATTTTGATTTAGGTTCACTGCGGGATCTTTCACCACGTTGGTATCACTAGAATCTGCCCTAACTTCCAAAGCTGCCCGTACTAAAACGTCCCCAGGTTGCTGGGTGATTTTGTTATCTTCTTTGGCGATTTTCCAGGCATTTTGCACTATGTAGTCTGATGAGTTTACCACTTTGGCAGCATTGGAATCTCCTTTCCCATTAGCTTGTTTTTTATGTTTACATTCGACTGTATAGTGCCCGAAAACTTTACACGAAGCACAAAATTTTGGTTCACGTTCAAAAAGAATTTCCTACTCTCTTGAGTCACCACTTGGCAGTTCCAAACTAACAGCACGCACCAGCTCTACCGATGCATCCACAATTGTAATAAAATATTTCTTACTTTGATTTTTTCGTTACTTTTTGAAAATTTGATCGTGTCCCTAACATTAAAAGTCTGCGTCCGTCCCTGTCGCTACATGATCCTTGAATTTCTGTGGTGGCATGCCTTTAGTCAAGGGATCATCGATCATCAATTCAGTGCTAATGTGCTCAATAACCACTTTATTTTCTTTAACACGTTCTCTGATGGCTAGTTACTTAATATCGATATGCTTGCTTCGACTACCATTTTTATTATTTTTAGCCATGAAAACAACAATTGAATAGTCACAGAACATCCTCAGGGGCCTAAAAATAGAGTCCACGACTCTAAGGCCAGATATGAAACTCCTCAGCCATACACCATGTGATGTAGCCTCGAAACATGAAACAAACTCGGCCTCCATCGTGGAAGTAGCAGTCAGGGTCTTCTTGGTACTCCTCCATGACACAGCTTTACTAGCAAACTTAATCAAGTCACCAGATACTAATTCACGTGAATCAACACGGCTAGCAAAGTCTGAATCTGAGTAGCCAATGACTTCCAAGTTGTCAGTCCGTCTAAACATAAGCTTGTAGTCTTTGGTTCCTTGAAGGTACCTCATTACTTTCTTTGCAATTCTCCAGTGGTCCATACCTGGATAACTTTGATATCATCTCAACATTTCCACAACAAATGTAATGTTAGGTCTTGTGCAGACCTGAGCAGACTTCAAGCTTCCAACAGCAGAAGCATATGGAATGTTTGTTATTTGTTCCCTTTCAAAATCATTTTTTGGGTATTGATTCAAATTGAATCTATCATCCTTAACAATGGGAGCTGCACTTGGTAAGCAATCTTTCATCCAAAATCTCTCTAAAATTTTATTAATATAGGTTTCCTGAGATAAACCAAAAATGCCTTTAAGTATATCTCTATGGATCTTAATGTCAATAACATAAGATGTCTTTCCCATATCCTTCATATAAAAAATTTTAGAGAAAAAATGTTTCACTTCATGTAGCAAAACCCTTATCATTGGTCGCAAATAAAATGTCATCCATATATAAAACAAGAAAACATATTTACTCCTACTGACCTTTTGTTTTATAAATTGATCAATGATGTTTTCTACAAATCTGATGAAGAAATCACATCATGAAATTTGAAACACCATTGACGGAGCGCTTATTTTAAAACCGTATATGGATTTCTTGAGCTTGTAGACCAAATGCTCACTATCACTAGAGAAGAATCATTCAGTTTGTTTCATGTAAACCTCCTCCTCTAGATCTCTATTGAGAAATGTCATTTTCACATCCATTTGTTGCAATTCTAAGTCAAAATGAGCTACTAATGCCAAAATGATGCGCAAGGAATCTTTCTTAGATACACAAGAGAATGTCTCCGTGTAATCGATTCATTCCTTTTAAGTGAATCCCTTATAAACGAGTCTCGCCTTATATCTCTCAATGTTTCCCAATGTGTCTTTCTTTGTCTTAAAGACCCATTTACATCCAATGGCTCTTGCACCATCAGGCAACTCAATAAGATTCCATACTTCATTACTCTTCACAGAATTCATCTCTTCCTTCATGGCATTGTGTCATGATTTTGATTCTTTGCAACTCATGGCTTGTGAAAAAGACTTAGGATCATTTTCGGCTCCAATGTTGTAGTCATATTCTTGTAGATATACAACATAATCACTAGTAATTGCCGATCTCTTTGTTCTAGTAGATCTTCTTAATGTCATTCCATCATCTTCCTAAGGAAAACGTGGTTCAACTGATTGTTCCAATGTTCTTGGCAACTCTTGAATTACCTGATCTACTAGGATGTTGTAGCTTGTGGAACTTCAACAATTGGTTGTTCAACACTAGTTTGTACTTGAGGGATGTTGTGAACAATAACCAATCTATTACTTGAGGTGGAAGGTTGAGATTTCGAATGATCATTCTTAGATCGCTCCCACTGATCAAGTCATTCTCAAGAATTTTTACATTTCTTGATTCCACAATCCTAATGTTATGATATGGACATTAAAACCTATACCCTTTGGACCTTTCAACATATCCAATGAAATACCCACTAATTGTCCTTGGGTCCAGCTTCTTTTTTTGTAGATTAAAAATTCTTACTTCAGACGGGCATCCCCAAATGCGCACATTCGCAAACTCGATTTCCAACCTTTTCATAACTCGAATGGCATTTTTGGAACAACCTTGGTTAGAACTCGGTTCAATATGTATGTTGCCATCTTAAGTGCCTCAGTCCACAAGAATTTAGGAAGATTGGAGCTGATTTGCATACTCCGCACCCTATCCAATAACGTTCGATTTCTTCTTTCTGCTTCAACATTATGGTCTAATGAACCAGGCATGATGTATTGGGAAACTATCCCATTTTCTTGAAAAAACTTTTCAAACGGACCATGTGGTTGTCCATCCTCTGTGTATCTACCATGATATTCTCTGCATCTATCTGATCTCACAATCTTAATCTGCGTCCCGCATTGTTTCTTTACTTCAGCCTTAAAAATCTTTAAGGCATCTAATTCTTCGTTCTTATTATGAAACAAGTAAAGATACATGTATCATGAGTGGTCGTCTATAAAAGAGATGAAGTATCAATATGTATGATCTCTAATATGTTCCAACTCCTATTTGCACCTTTCTTTGAATTGTTGGTCTACTTTCCCTTAATGCAGTCCACACAAGTTTCAAAATCAATAAAATCAACAGCATTAAGTACCCCATCATTCACTAATCTCTTAATTCGCTATATGGAAATATATCCCAATCTTCGGTGCCATAGCTTAGAGGAATCCTCATTCATAACACTTCGTTTAATACCGGTGTGAACATGAATAGCATTATAAGTGGTGTCATTTTGCAAATTGATAGAGAAAAGACCATCAGACAATGTACCATTCCCAACAAGATCAGATTTATAAAATAAACTGAAAATTATTTCTGAAAAATTAAAGGAATAATCCAAAAGTACAAGTCTTGAAACTGAAATCAAATTTCTGGAGAAACTTGGAATATAAAATGTCTTTTCCAAATTTAAAATAAAACCACTACTTAAAGTCAAACTACATGTTCCAATAGCCTCCACACATGAACGCATCTTGTTTCCTAAATAGATGCCTTACTCACTTCCCACTGGCTTCCTTAGGTTTGGCATAACCTGTAAGGTATTCGAAATATGGATTGTAGAACCAGAATCAATCCACCATGTATTATACATAACATCAACCATATTAAATTCATAACAAACAAATGAGATTGAATTACCTTTCTTCTCAAGACATTTCTGAAATTTAGCGCATTCATTATTTACGTGTCATTTCTTAATGTCGGCTTGGGGAAGTATTTTACCTTTTCCCTTCTTATTGGCTTAAGCTCTGTCCTTTTCTCGCGTTGCCAGCATTGTGCTTTCTCCCAATTCCATTACGAGCCTCATTTCCTCTTGAACACACATGGTCATGAGTTCATTAATCGACCATTTGTCTTTATGTGTGTTGTACGAGATCTTGAAAGGTCCATATTGAGGTGGGAGAGTATTCATGATAGAGTGCACCATGAAGGATTTTGACATCTCAACCTCGAGTTTCTTCAATTGAGCCACAATATCCCCCATTTACATGATGTGCTCGCGCACACCTCTCACACTGGTGAGCCTTAGGGATGAGAGCTTCATGATTAGGGAGCTTGTTAGTACCTTATCTGAAGTAACGAATCAATCATCTATGGCTTTTAGCAAATTACGGACTTTCTCATGCTAATCAACCGAACCACGTATACAAGTTGAGATATTTGTCTTTATGAACATCACACTAAGGTGATTGGATGGCTCACAACGTTCATAAAAAGCAACTTCATTGGTTCGTCTTTCCTAATTGCATAGTCAATGTCCATCCACCATAGATTGAGTAAAATTCTCCCCTTCCATACTTTATAATTATCACCCTTAAGTTCGGGAACATCACAACGGATATCAGAAAAATTTGTAGGTTGACTAACTGCATAAATTTAAATTACATGCTTATGTTAAAATTGAGACTTAGTGCCCGTTTGATTCACATTATTGTAGAATGAGAATGAAAAATACAGTCGTTATTGGACCCCACACAAGATATAGAAATTCAAAATTGATGGCTTAATGTGATGGATAACAGTCATATTTTTCATTTTTATGGATGAAAAATGAGAAACAATCAGAGGCTTAATTAAATTTCATGTTTTACCAATGTAAATCATGTTTAAATT
>CAIGRF010370797.1:0-14324 GCA_903798235.1 Fraxinus ornus | reverse complement strand
AATTTGATCAGGAAGCTGTAAGATCTAACTATTTTTGTGAAAAAGGGATATGATGAGGAGCCTCCTTTTGAATTTAAAGTTGATGAAGGTAATATTTTCATTTCGATGAGACTATAGTTAGCTAAGATCTTTAAAGATCATATGGTCTTCTTGAGATTGTTCTTCCACTTAATTATTGGAAAAGACAGCCCTTATTTAATTATGAACTTAATCTACAGAACAAGTTATTGAGGGTCTCATATGGTCTTCTTCTTGAGATTGTTCATCGTTTAGCTCGATCTAGCTGAACAACTTAAGTTCTTGCTTGATTCTTTCTTCTTTGTAGATTTGTTTGTTACTTCTTTGTGGGATTTGGGTTTAATTGGATGGAATTGTGGAATTCGATTAATAGAAGTTAAGGGGTTTTATAATTAAGAAACAAGAGAAGGTATAAAGTTTGGTTATCATGTGTGAATTTTTAGCCAAAGAGTTCTTTAGCAATCAAGAAAAGAGGGTTATAAAAAACTAAGCCACTTAGGAGACTTTTAGTTTAAAAAGACATTAACAAGAGTGAGATTATGCTTTGCAAATTAAAACCATTTTCAACTTCCAGGAACCAAGAAGGTAAGGAATTTTTGAGTGTCTGTAAATTTATCATAAAGAGGGAAACTAGAGAACACTTGGATCCAAATGTTAATTACAGTTATACTATCCACTCATACTTTTTTAGGTTATTTTTACTTTTTAGGCATTGTATGTCCGTGGTCAATTTTAGTTCTTATTTGATTGGACAGTCTTGTTAAATTTTAAATACATTGGGATTAATACTATTAAGCGTACTATATTCCCCTGTCTTCTGGAATATAAGCATAATTTTAAAAATTAGATTATGTAATGCTAAGTAAGAAGTGTTGGTGTATTCTTAATTGCTCCGAGAATTAAATGTCAGTACTAATTTTCTATGACTAGTGATGCTTGCAGAGATCATAACTATAATGGTTGAAGAAAATGGGTCAATTATATGATTTCTATGGGAAGCAAAGACCTGTGATCTATTGAAAGTTTGATGGCCAGCCTCTGTTTTATCTTGTGATTGCAATGTTCATTCCGTAAATGCACTATCATTCAAGGACCCTTGTATGTGAACGATGCAATTCTCAGCTTGTAGCAGTCTGGTGTATCGAAGATGATATCTCTTTCTGTCAAAAGTGCAACTGGTCTTCGCACTGCCCCTGCTTCAGCTTCAGTCCATCAATTGTTATTCTGGGTGCCCTTGTGCGTCCCAGCTTTCAAGTATTTGGTCATTCTTTTCATCGAATTATTCAAGCTACAATCCTGAAGTATGGTTAAAGGTTTGGAAAAGGAAGAACATATCTATATTATCGTCCATTACCTCCAATGGATGACAGCGTAACAGAGGCTGCAATGGATCATATGGCTTCTGATGTTGACAAGTTTTGTTGAAAGAGATCCTTGAACTCTCTCAATGAGAAGGTAAAGCTAATGTGAAAATTTTGTGTTGTTCAACTGGTTTCAACAAATCATTGCTTATCCAAGTGTCTGTAGCTTAAAACCATTTTCAATTTTAAGTGTCTGTAAATAATTTATTAACTTCCCTAGAAAAAAATAATTTAAATAGTTATTTAATTTTATGTTATTTTTTTCAAATTTGCGACGGAAATAGTGACGGAAAATCCGTAGCTAATTACCAATGCACCTAAATTCGTATTTAATTAGCGACGAAAACAAGAACGGCAGATGCGTAGCTAATTTAGGAACAAGCTATTAAACCGTTGTTAAGCACAAACAAATCAACGACAATATTTCCTAAATGTTCAATGAGAGAATTATTAGTACGTGAGACACATAATGGGGGTCTAATGGGTCTTTTTGAGGTGAAGAAGACCTTAGAGATGCTAAGTGAACATTTTTATTGGCCTAAGATAAAGGTTGGCGTTGATCGGGTTTGTAGTAGATGCACCACTTGTAAAGGGGTTAAATCTAAGGTTTTACCACAGGGTTTATATACACCTTTATCTGTTCCTAGGGAACCTTGGGTTGATGTGTCTATGGATTTTGTGTTGGGTTTACCTAGTATAAGGAAGGGATTCTATATTTATGGTGGTACATAGATTTAGTAAGATGACACATTTCATTCTGTATCATAAAACCGATGATGCTACCAATATAGCGGATCTATTCTTTAATGAAGTAGTGCTTACATGGGATTTCTAGAAGTATTGTATCGGATAGAGATGTTAAAATCTTAGTCATTTTTGGAGAATTTTGTGGAATAAATTAAAGACCAAGTTATTGTTTTCTACTACTTGTCACCCACAAATAGATGGGCAAACTGAAGTAGTTAATATAATTATAATACAATTGTTGCACACTATAGTTAATAAAAATTTAAAGAGCTGGGATGACTGCTTGCCATTTATAGAATTTGCATATAATAGGGTCACATATTCTACTACTTCTTACTCGCCTTTTGAAATTGTATATGGTTTTAATCCACTAACATCTTTGGATTTAATTCATTTACCTGTGAATGAAAGACGTAGTTTAGATGGAAAGAAGAAGATCGGCTTGGTGAAATCACTTCATGAAAAGGTAAGGTTGTAAATTAAGAATAAAAACGAGCATTATGCCTCTCAAGTAAACAAAGGATGAAAGCGCGTTACATTTGAACCAGGTGATTGGGTTTGGGTGCACTTGAGAAAATAGCATTTTTCAAAACAAAAAAAGTTGAAGCTGCAGCCACGGGAAGATGATCTTTCTCTCTTTGATGCAGGTACAGATTCGAGGACGAATCATTTCCAAGAGAAAGGGGATGATGTGTTCCATGATATGAGAGCGAGTTCTGGTAAGGAACCATTGATCGTTGAGGGAGGACCGATGACTAGGTCATGAGCAAAGCTAGTCAAGGATGCTATGTGATTACTTGCTCAAGCTATGGTGGACGAAAACGTCGATTACAATAAGGGAACAAGTTTCATGTTGTGCTCAGAAGAAGAAACCAAATGGAACTTGGTTCAAGTAGCGGATGAGAAAGCCATTCCGGGAAGCTATGTGATCGCATAGCATAAACAGGTATGCGATCACATGCCTCTATACCGCAACCAAATGTGGCCTTTTCAGTTGATCTATACGACCATACAAAGTTACACTATGTTAGTAAGTTTTGTGATCTTGGGTCAAGATATTATCGGTGATTGTCTTGGTTCAATAATTTATTGGGTCGAACTTTTCAAACGTTAATTCTTGGCTTTCTTGGGTTGTTCTATTTTGTCGTAGGTTCCGTAACTATAATTTTTTTATTGGGTTCTCATCACCTCTACTTAATGATGTTACTACAACACTTTAACTAGCGGTATCTCTTTGCTACGAAGCTTCTACACTTTTTGAGCTATGATGAATTTGGTGCTTCTTCGTAATTTAGGTTCAGCTAAATATTTAATGGTTGATGTCTCACTACATAAGTTAGGTCGGGGACATACTTTCTGAGCATTGATACATGAAAGACATCGTATACTGCAGAAAGTTCTTGTGGAAAAGCTAATTGGTATGCAACATTTCCAATCCACTTTAAAATTTCAAAAGTACTAATATATCTTGGTCTAAGCTTACCCTTCTTACCAAATCGTAGTACCCCTTTATGGGTATAACCTTTAAGAGTACCTTATCTCCTATCTCAAATTCCAAGTTCTTTCTCCTTTTATCTGCATAATTCTTGTGTCTATCTTGGGCCTTTTTCATGCTAATTCTGATCTTTTCAATAGCTTGTACTATCTGCTCTACAATTGGGTCCATATCGAATACAATTGAAATTGGGACACCATGCAGCCTTACTACTTCCTTAACATATAACAATGCAAATTGGTCCATAGAAAATGTCATGCTCTCACCAAAAATATTCTATTAAACGAAGGTATTCATGCTTGGATGGCAACTCAAGATCAGCCTCATGAAAACCTTATATTCCATGAGGAGGTTCTACTACGTGGAAACGCTCTTTAATGGAACTTTAGCTTTTCTTTCTGTTACTTCGAAAGTAGCTGCTTCAGCTTCAGCCACTTGAATTTTTTATATTCCTTTTTATTTCTCATCAAACGAATGGCATTTTCTTCTGGAAATCCTAGCTATTCTTAGCATGATATTGGGAAATATCTCAAACAAGCATGAAATATATGCTTTCATATTCGTCCATAGGTCAAATCGGATATGTAATTATTGGAATAATTGTTGGAGACTCAAATGATGGTTAAACGATTGACAATCACCCAAATAGCCTCGTATCCTTTTACTGACTTCGAAAAACCTACAACAAATTCCATTGTCACATGCACCCATTTCCATTTTGAAATTTCCAACGAATACAACAACCCTGATGGTCGCTGATGTTCAGCTTTCACTTGTTGATATATCAAGCACTTCTCCATTTATTTAGCTATATCTTCCTTCATATTTTTTTCATCAAAAACATTGTTCTTAGGTCACGATACATCTTTGTACTTTCTAGATGTACAAATTAAGGAATAGAGTGGTCTTCCTCTAAGATTTTAGTTTTCAATTCTTTGAAATCCGGTACACATAGGTGTCCCTTATATAAAGTGTTTTATCTTTGGCTGTGGTGAAATTTTTCCTCTTCTATGTGTTAATCTCAACTCTGATAAATTCAAAGGATTGATCACCCTTTTGATGACTCTTAATCCAATCATGGAGAGTTTATCGAACCGAAAGTGATGCCATTCGAACGACAGAATCGAGGGAGTAGCAACCACTTCGAGACTTAATCTTTCAAATTCTCTCCATGAAGACTTTTATGTTGTTAACATCGCTACTTGTCCCATTGTCTACCTACTCGGCTACTACATTTACCTTTCTTGGATGCTAATGAATTTCACAATCCTAATCTTATACTAGTTCAAGCCATCTCCTATGTCTCATGTTCATCTCCTTCTGAGTAAAGATGTATTTGAGGCTCTTATGATCACTATAGATGTCGCGCCTCCCTCCATACAAAGTAATACCTCCAAATCTTCAAGGTATGAACTACCGCAGTCAGTTCTAAGTCATGTGTGGAATAGTTTTGCTCATAGAGTTTCAACTATCTCGATGCATAAGCAACTACCTTGTCTTGTTGCATCAAAACCCATCCAATACCTAGCTTGGATGCATCACTATATATTAGAAAACTTTCCAATTTTCCAGGTATGGTTTAAATTGGCGCATTTATTAACATCTTTTTTAATTCTTCAAAACCATATTTTCATTTCTCTGTCAATTTAAACTTTACACCCTTGTAACTTAACTGTGCTAATGGTCCTGATATTTTGGAGAATCCCTCAATAAACCTTCTGTAGTATCTTGCTAATTCCAAAAAGCTGCGAATCTCTCCCATATTGGTTGGTCGTGAGCAATTCAATATTGTCTCACTTTATTAGGGTCCATCTCTATTCCATGTCGTGACCACATGACTTAGAAAGACCACCAGTTCTAACCAAAATTCACACTTTTTGAATTTTGCAAAAAGTCTTTCTTTCCTCAAGATCCCTAACACAATTCTCAAATGCTTTTTGTGTGCTTCTTCACTCTGAGAGTAGATCAAAATGTCATCAACGAATACAATGACAAACTTGTCCAAGTATTCATGGAAAATGCGTTCATCAAGTCCATGAAAACTCCAGGGGCATTTTTAGTGACCATATCGAATTCTAAAGGCCATCTTTGAGATATCACTAGATTTGATCCTCAATTGGTGATATCCTGACCTCAAGTCAATTTTTGGAAATACTCTGGCCCCTCGTAATTGTAAACAAGTCTTCGATTTTGGGTAAGGGCTACTTATTTTTAATGGTGATTCTATTCAATTCTCAATAGTCGATACACATCCTCATTGTCCCATCCTTCTTGTTGACAAACAACATTTGTGCTTTCCATGGTGAAATGTTGGGTACAATTCCTCTATCATTTAGTTCCTGCAACTCCTTTGGTGCCATTTCGTAAGGAGCCTTAGAAATGGGCGTAGAACCGAGAACCAAATCAATTGTGAACTCCACTTCCTATTCCGACATCATTTCATTCAAATCATCAGGAAATACCTCCGAGAACTCTCGTACCACCTTAACATTACTCGCTTTTAGTTTTTTTACCTTCTTTAGCTACTATTGACATCAAGAATCCACTACAACCTTTTGATTCAAGATTTTCTTAGCATTCAATTCAGAAATGATACGAGGTAGGGTGTTTGTCTTAGTTACTGAAAGACAATGTTCCATTTTTCTAGGATGCTTAAAAACCACTTCTCGTTCAACACATAGAATAGTTACGTAACTCTTAGACAGCCAGTCTATTCCCAAAATTCCGTCGAACCCTTACATGTTCAAGGCATATAAGTTCACTTTTAAAGATTTATTATCAATCACTACCTTAGCTATCCCCACTATAGTGTCTGTACCTAACACTTCTCCTGAGGGCATAACAACTTCTAAGGTAGTACTTGTATGTTCACTATGTGTATTGAGTTTGTTCACAAACTTTGGAGATACAAAAGAATGGGTGGAGCCAGAATCAATCAAAGTATAATTAGGGGTTTGAGATATAAGGATGTTACCCACTAAGACGTCGCGATCCTGGTCCGCTTCTTGCTTCGTGAGTGTATACACCCTAGCTTGGCCTCTAGGAAGATTTCCAGGCTTTTGTTGTTGCTGTTGCTTTTGTCCCTTAGATTGTTCCTTTCCATATGGCCAATTTTACTACAATTGAAGCATACACCGATCCCCATGAGGCACGCTCCAGCATAACGCTTTTAGTACTTCTCGCAAGTTAGATACTACTGAAAATTGTTCACACTTGGGTCTCCTTTATACTTCTTTATGAAGTTCTGCTTTCATTTTCATTTGTAATCCTCCCACTTGCATTTTTCTGACTGTACATACTGTTTGTTCCCCCACTTGTGTGACATTTAAAATCTGCCAACTTTATGGTAGGTTTCCAGTTAAAGTACTACGAAAGCATGCCTTATGTTATCTTTTAGCTCCTCTTCAAAACGTCTCACCTTCTTTTCCTCCATGTCCACAAGGTGAGGGGTATAATGTGATAATTCCTCAAATTTTCTCTTATACTCAGTTAAGGACATCGATCCCTGAACTAAATTGAGGAACTCTTTCTCCTTCTGATTGCGAATACTTGAGAGATAGTACTTCCTTAGGAAAAGTTTTTTTAATTCGTTCTATGTCCAGATGTGTCCACGAGACCTTAATCTTGAGGTTAAGTCCCACCAGTGCGTGGCACCTTTCTTAAGCATGAATGTTGCGCAGGTAACTTTTCCACCATTTGGACAGTCAATGAGATCAAAAATCCTTTCTATTCCGACCAACCAATCCTCTGTTTCCAATGGGTCGATACCACCTTGAAAAGTTTGGGGTGATGTTTTCTGAAAAGTTTTACGACAATAGCAGTAGTACTCATGTTGTGCTCTCTCGTCGCTGGTGCCTGCGGTTGAGGGGCGACGATTGTGGTGGCTATGTCGATTGTTGTCGTGGTGTTTGCTGAGGCAACGTCATTTGGATAAATGCACTCATCATAGCTATAAATTGTTGAGCAAATTGTAGGTCAATGCCACTCGGTTGGGGTTGCAGGGTTGTTGACCATTATTTATTCTCCTAACTCGCGGTGCCATAACCTTAATAAATAATATTACAATAAGTAAAGATTAAATGGGGAAATTTTTGCATATTTTATTCATATGATCTTAATATATCATAAAGGTACGGAGGGCATTCCATCTGTCCAAGTAAAAGGGAAAATCTATTAAATAAAAGGATCGTAAGGTATAATAAGTGTCCAAACAAACATGGGAAATCATATAATAAAGCAAGAATCTAAACATAAAACTATAGTCTATTAGTTTCTCCTACTGCTCTCATCCTGGTTTGGTTCCGGGTCCTCTGAAGGGTTTTCTTCCTCGTTTGGGTTTCCAGGCACATACTCTATTATGCTACCTTCATTGTCCACCTCTGGTATTTCCTCACGATCGATCCCACCGAGATCGATATAAGGCTGGTGTTGGTGGCGGTCTGGTTCGTACCTCTCGAGCCTTTCAATAACTCTATAGTCCGTGCTATTAATTTACCACCTCTATCTAAGGCTGCTAATAAGGAGTTTGACAGATATTTGTCGGTCATACATAAAATCCAGTTGTTCAGTAAAGTCTCTCCAATATCCGATAAGGGTTTTGACGATGGGGAAAAATGCCTTATCCCTGTGAAATTCGTGTCCATTTCATCGAGCCCACCGGTAAATGGATTCAATAGTATCCAAATGTTCCATGAGATTATGGCATGGGTTCTTTGTATAAAACCTAAGGAAGTGCAAGAATACTGACCGATTTTTTCTCCTAATCCTCTCTCTTCTTGTCTAGGTTGTGCCTCTAGCCATCTACGAAAGGTATAAGAAGCTTAATCAATATCACTATTCATAGTTATGGTTTCAAAATGATGGGAGTCTCTCAATATAAAAGTTTACTGAAGTAAAAGTTTCTTGAAAAATATCTAAAATACCCCTTCTCCCCCTTTTTTGTTAAATAGGAATATAATTTTAAAATAAAATAAAATAGAAGATTCGTAAAATAGGGATTCTTAAAATAAAGGTTTCTAAAGTCGAATATTCTTACAAGTTTCTGATAATGGACTGGAAATCTTATTAAGCCTCTGTTTGGTATACATTAAATTTTCATTCTCATTCTTCTACTCATTTTCAACCACACATTCTTCAATAAAATAATAATTTTCATTGCATCAATAACTTTTCCTTCTTTTTCAACCACATATTCTCCATATATCTATTATTTAATACATTCTTTCAAAATAATTGGGCTCAAACACACCCTAAATTTGGAGTAGGTTTTGAACTATTATTTTTATTTTATTGACCTGAATAATGCTTGACTGAATGGCTCCCAGGTGAGGAAGGGGGTTACAAGTGGACCACTTAAATCTCAAGCTCTCCTTAGAGTAGGTCTTTTTGACAAAGCCCTTCAGT
Source organism: Fraxinus ornus (assembly GCA_903798235.1). NCBI lineage: Eukaryota > Viridiplantae > Streptophyta > Magnoliopsida > Lamiales > Oleaceae > Fraxinus > Fraxinus ornus. The sequence continues at coordinate 5,300 of CAIGRF010370797.1, read as the reverse complement.
TTTGCAAATACACAAGCCAAGAAAACACGAATAATAAGGGAATTGAAGTATTTAGACGTATAATTCTCTCTTTTTTTAACTAGACTATTATTTGATCGAAAAATTCTCTAAGGTCGACTATTCTCATTGGTTGATACGTTCCCAGACGTGCCCAATAGTTTAAAGTCACATTATCATAAAATTGTCATTTTCATAATTAGAGATTTTTGGAAATTTAAACTTTCATAAATATACACTTTCAAAAATTTGAAGTTTCATAATTAGGCACATATAAAGAGAAACTTGTACATAAATAAGTAAATTTTCATAATTAAGCAAAATTCTATTTTATTTGAACATAATTTCATACATATGTATTCACATTACTGTGCATGAACATGGTTAAGTTTTCAAAAACTATCATGTTCTAAACATAGGTAAACATAGCGAACATGACTAAATATAGTCGTCATCATATAATAATAACATTAAATAATGCAATCACACGTCTTTCTACTTGATTCAAGGGTGTCGAAGCTTGAAAATTGGCATCGAGTGGCGGTGATGTAAACATTGTTTTCCTTAAAAATGAACTTTTTTTAAAAAAAAAATTCAGTCTGCAGAAACATAGACCCGCTCTGATACATATTGTAACGACCCAAGTTTTATCTTTTGATTCATTATACATGTGCCGTAAAAGAGTACTTTCATAATCAAAAGAAAAGAAAAAGATAATGTTTCTTAACATGTGAAGATTTAAAATTAGTTTTAAAAGAAATACAATGAATATTATTAAAATCCTTTATTCTTTATTTTTCATCCACGCAAGCACAATCCACCTCGATCGCCTCAAACCCCACCTTTTTAGTTACCTATAAAAAGTTTAACATATACATGTAAGACATAAATTTCAGTAAATGAATAATAACGAATTTTATCTCACATTTAAATATGGAAAATCATAGCATACATATGAAGACATGGGGACTTAAAATCCGAATTTCGTGGCTATAATTCTCGTGCGTAGCTCTACTAAACTCTAGTCCTTTGAACGTATAGGACCCTTATCATAATCATGATTTGAATTTTCGTATCATCATATTCATAACAAAATTCCCGTAATTTAAAAAATAAAAGAACAATCCGTTCTACTACACTTACCGTTGTATGGAAGAAGATCGAAGTAAATAGAGAAAATCATCTTGTTAGACTTTCACTCCAAAATTCCTTGGACACAGTACGTGCTAGACTTTGTAATGTGAAAGTAAGTGTATGTAGAAGATGAGTTAAAAGAAAGGAAGTTGTAAAGTACAAGTTTAATTGTGTGTGAGTGTAAGTGATATGAGGGTGTATAAATAGGGATCTCTAAGGTTTGACTATATTTCCTATTTTGGTACAAACATTCATTCCCTTATTAATACCACACGTTTTTCCATATAGAGTATAATCAATCACTCAACTAATTTCCCAATTAAACATATCAATGGTGTGTTAGATAGATATTATTGAGGAAATAATGTATTTTAAATAGGGATATGATGAGAAATATGTGGTTAAAAGTAAGGAAAAGTTATTGATGTGATGGAAATATTTTTTTATTGAAAAATGTGTGGTTGAAAATGAGTTTTGAAAGAATGTATTTTGGAAGAATGTGTATCAAACAGGGGCTAATAATATATATAATTGCTACTAATAAATTATTGTCATATAATTAAACATTTGATTTAAATTATGCCAAAATAAACATTGTAACATACCATATAAAAATATTAGATTGCTAATTACACAAGCATAAATAATGTTTCTAATTTTAATAAATGAAAGTTTCTCTAATTATAATAAGAAACAAATTAATCGGGTTAATTGACATACAATATTTAAATCAAATGCAATCATATTACTAAGATTTAGTCAAGAAAAAATATGCACGTGTAGAAAAGAAATTGCTCTATGGTCCTACACTATTGGTCAACATTTAGGGTGTGTTTGATAGATATTATTAGAGAAATAATGTATTTTAAATAGTGATATGATGTGAAATATGTGGTTAAAAAGTAAGAAAAGTTATTGACGTGATGAAAAATATTATATGTATTGAAAAATGTGTGGTTGAAAATGAATTTTGAAATAATGTATTTTGAAAAAAAATTGTACCAAATAGGGGCTTCATTAGGTCTCCAAAAAAAAAAAAAAAAGACTTACTTCTAACTGCTAAAGTCAATTCTAATGGCTACCTAAGTTGTTTCCGAAAGTTATATATTATGCCCACATTTGGCCCCATTATTTGATGTTATAATTTTTGGAATATTGTGTTTTTGAAGAACGTGTAATTGAAAAAGAAGAAATATTTTTTTGATTTTTGTGTAATATTATTTTATTGGTAAATATGTGATTAAAAAGAAAAGAGAGAAAAGTGTATTATAAATTTAATGGAGGCCAAACGGGGGCTACGTAACCCCTTATGTACAATTTTGATGTTCAAGTAACAAAATCCAACAATTTTTATACAAACATTTCTTAGAATTCACAATTTACTATTCATTTATTATTCACAACTTCCCTATAACCCACCACTTTTTAGCACTTTACTATATTCTTTCTTCTTACATGCGCAAAAACTCTTGTATATATCTCCAAAAATTCATCTTTTTTTTTATTCTTTTCAAAATCTATCCATTTACACTACACCAAAAAAGGGCTTTTGCAGCGGCAAAAAAACACTGCAAAAGACTTTTTGCAGCGTTTTTCCAAATGTTGCAGAGGTCGGTGTTGCTGTTGATGGAAGATTTTTTGCAGCGTTTATTCACAGTTGCGAAAAAGTCTTTGGCAGCGTTTTTTTAACGTTGCGATAGACCCCTTTTGCAGCATTTTTTCAACGTTGCGGTAGACCCTTTTGCAACGTTTTTTCAACGTTGCCGTTGACCTTTTTTTTTTTAAGATTATATATGGTAATTGACCGACAAAATTGAAAATAACACTTTGTGAACAAATTTCAGAATTGCATAAAAATTGATAATTTCGTTACAAATTTTTGAATCAATACAACATTTGGATTTCTTGAGCATAGCTGATAAAATTTGTTATCAAAGGTCTAAAACGTACAACAATTTCCATAAACAAGTGGTGGAGTAAGGATAAAATTACATACTAATGTTTTTTGGAATTAGACATAGCTAGTGAACAACACACATATTTACTACAATAAGTAATTGTTTCCCAATATAATACTCCTCTAAATTAAGTAGTAATTCAAGCCAAAAGCCAGAAATTCTTATGACATCTGGTGCTGATAAGGTACCCACTAACTCCTTTGCTTCGCTTCCTTACTCCAATTGTCAAGCAATCTAACACATTTATGCACTGTTCTACAAATTCCTTTGTGCTGCTCTTCAGGCAAAGGCTGCTAAAATTGCATAACCCACGAAAATAAATCATTATGTTAAACTTGAGTGACTAAATTCAAATTTCTAAAATCAAAGTGAAACAAAACTTACTAGTTGGGTGGCTAACACGAATTTTAACTCTTTTCCATTGGATTGTACACGAGACAAAATAGTGTAACAATTTCATCAACTAAGATGATCAAAAGAATTGATCATCCCAAGTCTCCGTTTTCAAAGTTTCAAATGCATAACGAACTCAATTCAATAAATTTCTGAATGGATGAAAATTATAAGTATTCAAATTAAGAATAACTTAAAATCATATAAATAATTGATTGAGATCATTATTAAAAAGACCCCTGAGAAACACAAAAATAATTATTTTTCATTGTACAGAAAAAAATGAAGTCACTGGAAACTAATTTTTGTTCCCATACCCTATAGAACTCAACAATAAGACCCTTTTCTAGAAAAAAAGAATGTATAGTGAGGAACTTCGGTATTAAAATTTCCAAGGCATTCTCTATAGCCCCTTCTCATGCTTATCAACATTGTGAACATAGAAAAATCCCAATAGGGCACTTGAAATTGGTAAGATCTATAAAATACTCTGATCCACAAAATGAGAAGATTACAGAATTCCACAAAAAAGAGCTTATCATCCAATGCAAAATCCACGACCACACAACACCTCCCAAGCCCCAAAAAACATGTTTATTCTAGTGAGTATTGATTTTTAAAACCATAAAAATGAAAAGGATTTGATTTAAAACCCTCCCACGAAGGCAACCAGTCATAAACACATAAATTACGATCCACAATGGCACAATCACCAATTTCATGGTGAACCTCAGAAATTTCACACCACGGCTGGGAACCCAAATTCCCAAATTAAAGCAGTAAACACAATCAAGATCATAAGAGGAAGAAAAGGGATTATTTGTAATGTAGAAGATCATACAGTATCTTAAGATGCTTCAACCGCCCAATTTGAGATGGAATTGGCCCTGTCATCAAGGTATTACATAGTAATGCATTAGAGGCACTGTCGGTGCATGTCCTTTAAAGCTTAAAGCCTATGCCTGCATCACTTTTAATTGTTTAATCTTTCCCAGCTTGACAAGCAGTTGAAAAAATAATCAACTCAATCACTAGCTCTACCTGAACAGCAGCTTGTATGTCTGCAGCTTTAAGCTTCGCATCACAAATTGAAGTTATTGCTTCACATCACAAATTTGCTTAGGTTGACACCACGCAACTCATCCATCATACCTTCTCGCTGCTCCTCATTTATATGCTTTAGATTTTTTTAAAACAGCCATATTGTACTTAATGCTAAAATCCAATGTCCTGAGAAAACCTGAGTCTGGAATCAAGAAGGGCGGAATCAATATTCAAGCAAGAGGATATCATATGCAACACTAACCTTTAATATGTTTGAATCAAGATTAAAATCCTTCGACATTGGACAAGTTTCTAAAATCATATTCAAAGTGGAAGCTCATGAGAGCACAAAAGCTTAGCACTAGAACACTTATTGCCTTTGATTGTTTGCATTGGGCATTTATATAGATATAATCTGAACTTAAGAGCTAAATTAGAAATGGCAAACAGCTCGCAGGTTACAATCTTCCTTTGAGACAGAAGAACTCCCAATAGCATAAATATAGGTTCCAGATGCATGCATTCAAAAAGAAAAAAACAGAGTCCTTATTGCAGAACCACAAATAAATTTGAAGATCTTTGTTATGATTTGGGATCCCAATTCCAAGAAGATTGCAATTTATCAAGTTAGAAGTTACAATACTAAAAAAAGTTAGCCCTAAACTTCGATTTGAAACATCGAGATGCTACTCCCTAAGACCAACAAAGAGAAGAGAAAACACATCTCTGTTCAGTTTTCTAAAAGTGACAGCTTAAAATCATTGAAAGAAACCA
>CAIGRF010370773.1:5251-18662 GCA_903798235.1 Fraxinus ornus | reverse complement strand
GTGATTCTCAATCACTAGGCCATTTTCTTTTGCTCGCTCATCAACCATATTTACTTGACTTATACTTAAAACACACGGTTCTTGAATAGAACTCTATATATCTTGTTATTTATCAAGTCAAGGCAAATGAAAATTTCATTTTTCTCTTAGCAAATTTCAGATTTTTAATATAGGTAACATACTTAAGTGCGGTTAAATTTTTATGCTTCATGATATTTATATATTAATTTCATTTATTGCCTTAAGACTGCAACATCGATCTCTATGTTAAATCATTTAGTATAGACCGTCGGTCCAATTATGTTAAATCCTTCGGGATGTGGGAATTCTAAAGAAATTCTTTAAGCTATCTGTTATCACGATCAGTCGCTCTAAATCTAAGAATGGCAGGTATGAAATGTTTCATTTATATTTATGTTATGTTGAATAAAAATTTGCACGTATCTTACTGAGTATTTTTTATTAAAAAACACTAACTCTTACAAAATTTCAGATTAGAACGGGTCGTGCAGGACGCGTGGTAGATTGGACAAGTGAATGCTTATGAGTTGCCAAGTAAACATGATTTTAAGCACATTTATTGCTAAAATTTTATTTAGTAAATTTTAAATTTAGTACCTGAATATTAGTTAGGAGTTTTAACATTTTTTTATTTGTATTTCATTTAAGTGGCGATTGAATGATATTATTTAAATATTATGTGACTTTTTCTCTGAATCAGTTGAGTGAAATTATTGGCTCTACTTTCCATTACAATGAAAACTTTTTTTTGTTCAAGAATGAGAATTCATATATATATGCACATTATTTTTTTTCGCTTAAAAAAATTATAATAAATCAATAACAAATTTGGTAACACGTCGAATTTTTAAAATTTAAAAAAATTTGGAGCGTTACATTCATTACCAAACTCATAGGCACATATTCCCAAGAAATTTTATGCATCACATGCATATAGAAACATGACATGAATTGACTTAAAAAAATTAATAATTGTTGCAAGATACGTATTAAAGAATAGAATCTCACATCAAATAAAGATAAAAATATACACCAATTTATAAGGTTTGGACTACGCCACTTAATAAGGTTGATATCTTAAGATGAAATCCAAAATCTTAACAATGTGTAAGTATACAAGGCATGAATTGGTTTTTTTTAAATGATTTCTGCAAAGAAAAACTTGATTATTATTATTTTTGGGAATCATTCCTGTAGTAGCATATCTATAAAAGAAACTCATATGTTACCAAATTAAGTTTGGTACATTTGATAGATGCTTATGCATAAAAAATTACTACATTCTCTAACTTTCAAGAATTAAGCTTAAGCGCCGATAACGTGTTATAAATTAGAGAAAAAAAATAGAAAATTTAATATATTTGTGTGTATTTTATTGAGAATCAAAATTTTATATTTATATAAAAAATAGAACTTCAAGAATATAATAGTCATAATATATTAATAATTATGATTGCAGAAATACAATGATCATTCACTAATTATTATTTGAAGAACGCTACACTCAGTCACTCACAGAAAGAAAAATCAACAGAAATGGCCAGAATACTCACACCATGTGGGGCCCGCGCATTTTTTTTATTGTTTTTAATACGTAGTGGGGCCCACCCCTTTGTGAGATTTCTCGTACATTTCCGTGAATTATTTTCTGTACAAATGGTAAAAACATTATTATTTAATTTATGACAATCATGTTGTTTTTATTCTTTACTTATGGACTTCACCAGCTAGTTCAAACTAATCTACTCCTCCGCAACATTCTACTACCTACTTATACTTGGTTTCTTGTCACATCAACAAGGAAAAAATAGTAGAAACAAAAAACTCTGTTATGGTATGACGACTTTAGACATATTTGATGTGTTAAAGCAAAACTAAACTCGTATATCTCCTCTTGGTATGTATGTCTCCTAATTGTAGGCATATTTGTTGCGTTAGAGTTTAAACTAAATTAGTTCAAACACATTTGTATTTGACAGTTTTATTTATCATTGATTTTAACAATAACTATTCAAAACAGTGGTCTCGATTTTGATACACTTGATGTAAAAATTTTGATGTACAAGTACATTAATTCAAAATAAACTCATGTCTTCTGCCATCTGCTGCTATACATGTTCAAAGTTCCATAGTAGGACTGTAGGACACATATGGGCGAATGAAAATGTTTGTCAAATCTACCCTCTCTTAAAAGAGAGACTTTTAGGATTACTATTCATTTATGATTTTACCTCACAGATCACTGTTCCATGTGAGGACAAAAAAATCAATTAGTCTACCAGCAGGATATATTGACTTTGGGGTACTTCAATTCCCCATATTCTTTTTGTAGTATGTTCTCCATGAATATTTTTTTAGTCGGTTGATTATTTTTAAAATATCTTCCTTCATGTGTTGGAGAAGTAAACAAAACAAAAATTTATTTCAATCCATCATCTTCTCCAGCTTGTATAAGAAAAAATATATATATGCAAACCGACTCAATGATACAGTAACAATGGTTATTTGTATTTTGCCACTTTCCACATTACATGCAAATGCGCTAAATGTAATAGTAATAATACAGTTTCTTTTCTTATTTTGAAGGGCATGATGAATGTGAGAAAGATGAGTTTATAGTGGATGATGTTGAGTACGAAGAAGAATTTGCTTGATCAGAAGCTCTCCCAATTTACAGAAACTTAAAATTACAGTAAGTCATTATCATCTCCTTACTTTAGCAATCAATCTTTCTTGTAGTCAAACCAAACTAATGTAATTGCATCGTTTTCAAGTTTTTACTTTCGACGTGGTGGAAGCTATTGCAGAATTTATCCGAGCAAAAAAAAATTCAGTTCAACTTCTTTTAGATAAAGAGAGACGGAGAATTCAAGGTTTGCTATTTTCCCATAAGATTCCCTATTATTACTGCAGTTTTTTTGTTCCAGTTTTTTGTTCCCAGTTATTACCACCGTCATGATTGTGTTCGAGATACAATTGTTATCCAAGTATTGCAATTTATATTTTGTAAACTATTTTGTTTTCCACGTATTCATTTGTTTTTTCTTAGTCATTAAAATCGTATTTGTACAAAAAAAAAAAAAAGAATGTAAAAAATAAAACTAAAGAATACAAAAAAAATAAATTAATAAACTGAATTGCTCCGCAAAATTCGGAGCAGAGCACATGCTCCGCACAAATGCGGAGTGTCACTCTGCACCGTGTGCGGAGAGTGTTCTGCACACGGTGCGGAGTGACACTCCGCATTCTCTGGAGTGTTTTTCGCAGAATGACACCAGAATGCGGAGTGTCACTCCGCACAGTGTGTGTAGCAAGTTTTTTTTATTTTATTTTTTTATTCCTACATACAATAAACTCAAAAAAAATTTCGTGTCTCCAACACTTGCCTTTTTTTTTTTTAAGAAAATATTCATTTCCATTCATACATAAAAATAAAAATTCATTCAAGGGGCGTTGCCCCCGAGCCCCCCAAGACCCGATCGGTCAGGTCAATCCTCGTTGAGGCACCCCACGAGAAGCGATGCCCCCTCAACCCCCCACGAAGTAGAAGCAGCTGAATTATTTTTTACTTTGTTATGAAGTTTTATGATTTCAATTTCTTTGTGGTATCTTTTTGGGAAATAGATTACTTTTTTTTTTATTTTCTAATAATATGGTCCCATGCAAGAGCTGTAGTTTATATATAGGTTTGGATAACCTTGACCTATCTCGAAACCCTTTTGTAAAACTATATTTTCTGTTCAATCACTTATGACAATTCATCATTGAGATTTTGTTTTATTTACGTTTTACATCATTTTAATGAGTGGTGGCATTGTTCTAGAATTTCAATAAGAAAATATATATTGTAGTTGCAAAGCTATGCCAAGTTTTGTGGATGAATTGGCTCATATTCATCTTATAATTTACATGCTTATCTTATGGTCCACTGTTCATTGATTTAAAATCAGAATTTCTTTAATTTGGCTTGACTAATTAACAGTGAATCATTCATTTAATGTATGTTGTGTACTATGTTTTATGCACTTTTCATTTTCTTTTTCATATCACTTGAATTTTCCTTTTGCTTTTACGCTCGAATAAGCAGTATCGATGAGCCGTTTGCATGGGAGAGCATATAGTTTTTAAGAAAGCTTTGCATTGAGAAAGTTCTTAGTACTAATTAGTTTCGTTAATAGGTTTTATGTTCTATTTTTTTATGAAGAACAATATTAATATTCAATTAACGCACATATTTCCAATCAATTCTTAACATTAAACACGTTAATAATGGCTTAAAAATATATCAACCCGTGCCATGGGCAGAGACTAGTTTTATTAAAATATTCTCATTAAACCATGTTGAAACATACCCTCCACCAACTACCTTGATTATTGTACACATTGGGAAGCAACTATGGACCATTCAACCTCTTAACACTACTGCAACAAAAAGAAAAACACAGACCACAACCTTCGAGCCTCGTACCAATGGCCGCCACTACCATCTCTGTTTTTCCCCTCCTCCTCCTCTTCGCGGCCGCCTCCGCCGTCTCAGCCTCACCATACCTCTCCCCCACCACCCTTTTCCAGAACTACAAAAACATGCTAACTAACTTCAAAATTTTCATTTACAACCCAGCTAAACCATTCACTTTCCAAAACCCAGTTGCATCTCTCTTTTACAATTCGCTCCTCAAAAGCCCGTTTCACACTCAAGACCCTAATGAAGCTCAACTCTTCTTCGTACCCTTTCCTCACGACACCTCCACGCGCTCTCTTGCGCGTCTCGTCAGGGACCTCAGAATCAACCATCCTTACTGGAATCGCACACTCGGTGCTGATCATTTCTTCTTATCACCCGCGGGTATTGATTACTCAGCCGACCGGAATGTTCTCGAGCTGAAGAAAAATTCTGTGCAGATTTCTGTTTTCCCCGTTATCTCCGGTAAATTTATCCCGCATAAGGACATCACTTTACCTCCCCTGAACCCATCAGATAGCGTCATCTCCGCCGCACCGGATAATGCATCAACGACGTCGTTTTTGGGTTACTTCAAATGGGATGGAAAAACGGAGTCAAATTTCGTGGAGGAATTGAAGAAAGATGGTGATTTCTTGGTTGATGTAGAAAGAGATTCTTTAGATCAGGTGGGGAATGTCAAAACCAGTAAATTCTGTTTGCTTTTTTACGGCGTCGACGTGGCGTGGATGGTGGAGGCGATGGCTCTGGGCTGTGTGCCGGTGGTGATTGTAGACCATCCGATTCAGGACTTGCCATTGATGGATGTTTTGAGGTGGTCCGATTTAAGTTTGCTGGTGGCGGCACGCGGCGGCGCTAAGCGGCTGAAGGACGTGCTGAGTGGCGTGAGCGACGAAAAGTACAGCGGTATGAGGAGAATGGCGTCAGCAGCGAGTAAGCATCTGGTGTGGAATGAGGAGCCTCAGCCGTTGGATGCGTTTCATATGGTGATTTATCAGCTGTGGCTCAGAAGGCATACGATTAGATACGCCCGGAGGGAGTCAGTTTAGACTTTTAGAGGGAGTATTAATAATGTCGTTATGAAAATATGAATAAATAGTTTTTTAATTAACATTCGAGAAAATATTTAAAATTCTATTTTTTTTTCCCTCTTCTTTTACTTTTGATTCAATCCTCTTAAAAATCCCCGCAATTATAGAATTTAAAAATAATTAAATCAGCTGAATGAATAAGATATATCTACAGAATACATTGTCCAAGTCAAAACCGTGTCTGTACAAATTCAAAATGACACCAGTACAGAAAAAAAGAGAGAAAAAAGGAAAAAAACATCCATCTTCCATTTGCCCTTTTACTCAAGTGGTTAACATGGAAATGTAAAAAGCAATTAGAGTCTTTAAATCCATACATTTAGATGGCCCATGATACCGGCTAAGTGACTTGACAAAACTACTCATTGCCATGTCTGCAACACGGATCATTCCTAAAGGGTATTTGCTCAACTGCAACTATATTGGAACTCACTTCAAATGGACCAAGAGGGGAGAGTGCTCAAGTGATTGTTATAGGATGCACAAGTGCACTAGATTCCTTTTGCTTCTGTTAAATAGCCAACGTATGATTGTGAATGAGAAACATAGAGCAGCAGTCAGAAAGATGAGAACCTTAATGATAGGAATCCAAACAATCACAGTAATTGCCGGAGCTGTTGTGTTTCCTTTCTAAGAGATTGAATTTCTTTCATAATCTCAGCCTGATTTTCCAGGATCAATCTCATGACACTTGAAGTTTCCATCTGCACAATAATGCCAAAAAATTAGGGGAGAATGGTGAAAAGGACCGAAGAAGAAAAACACTTGACATTTACCTCCTGCATATGGAACTGTCTTAAAATTTCTATGTGAAGGTTTCGCATGTCTTCATGCATAGATTTCTGAAATGAACCAAGACCTTCTTCAAGAGTGTGCTGGAAAAGCTGAAGTGTAAATGAGTTTTCGGGTTTAGAATCCAGATGCAATGTAGTTTCCTGCACTTGCGTCGCTCCACCCTGCACAAGATTACAGGAAATTTAAGAAGAATCGATCAGGAATTAGCAGTTAGGGATTTACAGCGATTCATCATGAAGAACATTTCACCAGCCTGTATCCACAGGTTCACTGCACAATTCCTTCAGCAAAGAATTATGGGGAACAAACTAGATGACGTATCATTACAACGAAATAGTTCTTGCAGGTAAAATTAAAAACAGCAAGAATACAGCATCTGATGTTGCATACATTTCGAGCTGGAAGAACACTACTACTTGAGGCAGATGACACATTGGACTGTGACAACAAGCTATTTGAAATTTCTTCCCTCGTTTCTGCTCCTGTTTCATTAGTTTTGGGTGATCCCATTGAAAGATCACTGAAGGATGTTGTAGCACCTATTCTCTCGGCATAACTGGAAAATCTTCTAGGAAAGGACAAAGGTGGACCAAGAGAATCAAGTTTACCAGGCACTGTTATGCCTGTTGTACCTAGGGATGAGGAAACATGTTCAGAAGGTGCTAATGAAGTTTCCTGGACACACAAATTGACCAGGATCAGGCTTGATATTAGGGGGCTTGTACTCTTACTTGTCGGGTGAGCAATATCTTGCAATCCAGACAAGATTGATCCTGACGATAAACTACCCGAAGTCAATGTCGGGAAACGAGAAGACATGTTAACTGATTGACGGAAGTGCATCAATTTGTCTGACAATCGCTCGCTGCCCCAAGCCTCTGGCGGAGTTATGGAAGAAGAGACGTCACCAAGCGTAGATGCCTGAGTGGATGTCAACTGTGAGAAGGTAGAAGGGATGTCACCCTGCGTGAGATGCCACTATATGAAAATGTGTTGCATAGATGTTCTAAATCACCATTCAGTATTATGGCAACATCGAAGTAGTTAATTATTTCATGCAAGCATCAGTTATTCATGACAACGTATCCTTGTCTACAACAAGGGGCAGAAAAGGACATAAAAGTTCTAGGTTGCTGACATTGCACTTTTGCTAAAGAGTAGTAGAGTACTATTCAGGCAGCAAGGCTTCTCATGTTTCTAGACTAAGCCCCTGTTTGGTACACAATAAAATTTTCATTCTCATTCTTCTACTCATTTTCAACCCCACATTCTTCAATAAATAATATTTTCCCTCACATCAATAATTTTTCTTTCTTTTTCAACCACACATTCTACATCAATCTACTATCCCATCCCAGAATACATTCTTCCAAAATAATGTTGATCAAACACACCCTATAATTTTACAAGCACTTTTTACATTATTCACAAAGGGATGCTCCACATAAGAGCCTCTTTTCAGAAAGCTGATTTAAGTTTCCTAGATTGTCTTTATAGACTTAGTTATACTGAGATCTTACGGAAGGTATTATGCTTTATGCATTTATAAATTAATGGTTTCTAGAATGTATGAACAAAAAGTAAATTATGAATTGCACCTAGTAAAGCATAGAACTAGAAGTTCTAACCCTTTTATTGGAGGAATATAGAATCTCTATACATAATCTATATCAAGCAACAAACATAAATTACACAACATCGATGCACTGATTAAAAAAGAAAAGAAAAATGCTGAAATAGGTAAGTAGCACACCTGTTTAGTCGTTGAAGAAGATTTCCAGTCAAAAATTAGACGGCTATCATGACCACCTTCCTCTGAAAGAGTAAAACTCCCAGAAGGGAACAAAGTAGATGAGTTGTAATCAAAATCCTTCTTTGAACCCTTTCTACCATCCCACGTCTGATCAAATGAATGAGTATTTGGCTGGACTTCCAATAGTGGAGAAAATATCTCCATGTCATCCTTAAAGTTATATCTACGAGGTGCAAGCAATCTTCCCAGTGATCCACTTGTCAGCGAGCTGCTTCGAAGAGATGTTTCTCCTGCAGCAGATAAACTGAGTGCTTGGTGTAGATGCAGAACTACCAACTGAAAAAAAAATATATACTTGCAGAACCTGAATGACTAGAATTTCGAGATCCAGAAGCTGCAGTAGAAATTGAAAAATTTGATGATGCCATTGAAGGAAGTGGGTCAGGCATGAGAACTGAATCCCCAACATCACCTGCCATAAGAACAGTTTCATCTGTGCAGCTAGTTTCATTGACGGTCACAGCTTTGGATCTCTGCCAGCATAGACTTGTGATTGCCTGATGAAGATCAAATCATTATTCATACACAACAATGAAGTCGATCAAAAATTCTGTGAAGCAGTAATAGTAATACCAAGAGAGATGAAAAATGAGCTCAACCTTTGAATGGACCTGATAAACAGAAAAATGGACTGATACACACATCAAAAGAGATTGATCATTTGCAATGCCTACTTAGTGAACAATCTTGCTCGAGCAGACTGATCCCCCAATAAAGAATTATTTATCGAAATGGTGGGTAAGAAATCTCACAGGAGTCTATTTTTCACTAAAGAGATAGGAGAGGAACATATTTTGGACAATGCGCCATAACAAAGAGAAGAAGAACTCAGATTCCCAGGATGCAGAGAACGAATTGCAAAGTTCTAACATCTGTCATTACTTAAAAAAATACTTCCGTTTCAGACACTAAAACAAAAAGTAGATCTCTTGCTGAGTTTGAGAATACCAACAAGTACAAAACACCATACGACATAAACTAAATGTTTATTTTTCCAATATTAAGATGTCCCTTCATATTAAACAAAATTCTTAAAAACTAGGAAAGAATAGACTATGATACTGAGAGCAGGAATCACCTCAGAGTTGCCATATGCATGAAGAACCGTAATTGGTTGTGGCTTCCCCCGAAGGTCATAAAATGCAACCTGACCAGTGCTTGTACCAGCTGCCAGGGTTAATCCATCATCAGTGAATGCCAGTGAAGAAAATGGTGCTTCATAAGGAATGCAAGAAGACGGCTTCCTAGACCCCGAGTCAAAAGTATATAACTTCATATCCAGACCAACGCTAGCAATAATCTGCCAAAGTTCCATGAGAGTCATAAGATTAGAAAATGATACCTGGGATTTGACTTCAGTGAGGAGTTATATCTATGGATATAAATGGAGGCAATGAATGTAAAAAATATCTAAGCCAGTGTATTAAAGAAGAGACCTTGTCATTTGATGGTGAAAAACAAACACCAGAAGTTGGCGCAGAATGCTGCCTCAGCCAAGAAACCTACCGAATGTGAAAGGAAGGTTACAGCATAGACAGCAAAAAACTTGGACTACTATTTATATTGTCATTGAAGAAAAAAGAGTGTAAATAACGTCAACACTAATATATATGGTGTATAATATGTTGTCATCTTAATCTTCAGTCAAAACCATTGAAATAAAGAATATATGAAGATGTGCAGAGAAACTTGTGTTCCCGTATCAGTAGAAGAGTTCGATTTAGTTGGGTGAATGCGATAGGAAAGGTTCAATCCTAAGCAGTGTTTTGTAAAGCACTCAAAGCTGAGGCCTTGTCATGAACCTCACGTAAGGTTATCATTGAAAGCCTAAAAGGCTTATGCCTTTATTAATTGAGGAGCACATCTCAAGACTCGAGTTATAAGCCAAAGTTTACACCAGTTTGTCTTGTCTTTTAGGCTGTTTTATAGAACTTGTAAGAGTTTCCTCAACTCTATTAAACATAATCAAACCCTAAAACTAGAAGGGGGGGAAAAAAAGAATTGGACGAGTAAGAAGCAAGCATGCCCCAGCCTCCTACAACGAAGTGCAACAAACCCCTCTACCAAGTGAAGTTGTAAATTTTCAAAGGCAAAGGAATGATGACAATTGACCTATGACATGTAATTTACTCTTTTCTGTCATTTAAATATTTCCTGTTGTCCTTTTTTTTAAAAAAAGGGGAAAAACGAATGGGAAGAAATTGATAAATGTTCTAAAAAGCGTAAAGCGTGGAAGTTGAGATTCGGCGCCTAGGCATTAAAAAGTGTAAAAAAGGGTTTTCTTATGTTAATATTATTTTAAATTTTCAAATCAATCTAAAAAATATTTAATAATTAAAAGAAAAAAAGTTAAAAATCGTAAAAAAAAAAAAAAACGCGCCCTAGGCATGCCTAGCAAGAAATTTTTTTTTTTAAAAAAAATGAAAAAGCCTGAAGCGAGACGTTTTGCTCCTGCTTCGAGCTTAGACGGCAGCTTTTTAGAACACGGACTGATAGTGCAGAGGAAGATGAGAAGGGAATCAAATATGTCATGATTCTTTAAATATCCTATTAGTAGTGCCGATATGGAATTGCAGTGGTAGATTATAATTTTTGTTACATAATTACTAATTTTACAATTTATTATTTCCTATTTTACTGATGCAAGCCAGTCTTTTAATTTTGTTATTTTTTGTCTTATGCATTTCGAAGATGGTTTGCACTTTACTACGTGCATATTTTAGTCTTTTTTTCATTTTCTCAATTATTATTGGTTTTTGTCGAGGCTTATGCTCGAACATCTTGAGGGTTATTCCTCACATAGTTACCTTGTTGCCAGATTGGGCCTTAAACATTGATGTCAATGCCATTATGTCATCCGATATAACAGCAAAATAGTTTTCAGCATAATTTATTTAATACAGTTTTTGTCATCTTAATAGAGAATATTATGTAATATATGGTTAACAATTGAACAATTACAAACTTGATCCACTGTTTGCAACCTCATTTTTTTAAAATGATCAAGGGAAACCCGTTAGTATAAATTTTGTGTCAACCTTTGCATGGTAGCAACAATATCTACCGGCAGCCAGAAATTTTCTCAACACTTTGTTGCAAGCAGAAGAAGAGTAAACTAAACAAAAAGAAAATCCCATATCGCACGAACAAACAGAGAATAGAACTGGCTTGAGTTTGTTGACATAACATACAAGTAGGAACCCTATTTTCTCCTAATTTACAGTCATGGCCACATAATGACAGTCCAGTAAAGTAAAACATAACAAGGGGAGATCTTTTTTTTTTTTCACCAAAACAAACTACTTAGTTACACTACATACCTTTGGATTGCGACCAGTTGTATCCCACAGGTGGATAGAACCATCATCACCAGCCGTAACTAAAAGGTGCCTGCTCATCCGAGAATAATCAAGTGCCCCTAAAACCTGGTCTTGTAATTATAAGACAAAGATCTACCATGTCAGGGACCAAATGTGCACAACATGGGAGCATGGAACAGAATAACTAACCTGTCCATTAGGATCCCTGAGCTCAGCAGCCTTTATTCCAGAAGCAAGGTTGTGAAGTATAAGATCTCCTTTACGACTAACTGAAGCTATGTGCTCATCTTTGCAGTTGTACATTGCGCCTGTTATTGTATCAGTATGACCTCTCAACCATTTGACACAGCGTTTCTTTTGCAAATCCCATATTAGTACAACTTGACCACTTCCACCAGAGCAAAGATATCGGGATCCTCTGTTACTAAAGCTGATAGTTGATATAGATTCCTGTGGCTTATGTGTGATAGAAAAAAAAAAATAGTTCAGATGTTTTTTCAATGGAAAAATGGTTCTCATATCTGAAATGTAAATTTGAGGTAAGCAAATCAATCAAACATGAACTGGAACTCGGTAAAACATCAATTTATCATGTTAGAGGCTCAACATTACTGCATGTAACTCTAATGTCTAAGTCCACTTCATTTTGTTTTTCGCAAAAATACCAAGTGAACTACATTAGACTATGTAAAACTTTGCCTATCAACTCATGTTCCTCTTTGATGTAATAGGGACAGGTGTTACCTCGTCCATTTATGCATCTCATTTGAACTTGGACTGGAAAAACTTGAAGCATGTTTGTGTGCAACTTATAAGTGAGCTTATACGTATGAAAGAGAAAAAAAAGACTATCCCACTCAGCTCAATCAAATATGAACTAGGACTCGGTATTCGGTAAAACATCAACTTATCATGCAAGAGGCTCAGCATTACCACTTGTAAATCCAATGTTTAGTCCACTTCATTTTGTTTTTGACAAAAATACCAAGTCAACTACATTATTTCCCTCTCAACTCGTGTGGCACATTGATGTAATGTGAACAGTCTTACCTGATTCAACCATGCCTCTCATTTGAACTTGGAGTCTTTGACCAGAAAAACTTGAAAGATTATAAGGTTATGTTAACTGCATTTGCTTCCCCTCTCAGGAAACACACAACTTGGCCCTTGAACTTCTTTTCAGTTACAAATAAAGCTAATAGAAATATCTCATATAATATAGGAAATTTTACTTTTACTTTTCCTAAACTAACTAGAAATGGCAATCATGTCAAATGGTAGAACTTAATCAATCCATAGATGACAACACAATCAAATGCAACTCCTGGATTCCCCTGAGATTCTAATTCACTAAATATTATTCTAGACGAAAATTTACCTCAATAGTTTCGCCAGTATAAGTTTTGACAGGGACAGTGCCCAAGCTGTGTCCATTTTTCCTCCATAAAGATATTTTCTTATCCTCGCCGGCGCTCGCCACCACCAAATCTGCACGGGAATCACAAAAGGAAAACAAGTAATAAATTAACAGAACTACAATTTAATTTTAAAAAATACGAAGTGGAACATTACTGACTGTTGTGGTTCCACTTGACGGAGTTTATGCGGAATCCCCGAGAGGGGGCGTAGATGAGAATACAGGGATCTCGGGGCTCCACCGAGATGTCAAATAGCTTCACAGTGTCGCCGCCGCTCGCCGCCAGCAACAACTTGTTTGAGTCCGTCGAATTCATATTCCCGATCGCACACAATGCTAGTGTGTATCTGTGTGTGATTGGAAGTTGGAGAAATGGTTTCTTTATTGAAGCGAAATCTGAGGAGGAAAAAAAAAAAAAAAACACAGAGTGAGTTATTTGGGAACGGAGACAAAGGTGGGTGAAAATGATGATGAGTTTTGATTGCCTTTTTT
>CAIGRF010370734.1:12361-24290 GCA_903798235.1 Fraxinus ornus | reverse complement strand
GGGATGGGTTATGATGATGATTATGAGTATCACAAATGCTGATATTTCTTCGAATTTGTTGGAAAATATTGATAAGATAAATAAAGAGGGTCCTTACTTGGGTATTGTAGTGACCAAGTTGAACCTTCTTCTCCAATCTTCAAATTTTCTTCCTCATGCCGAGATTCCCCACTTGGATCATGCAGGTTAGACAATTATTTACTTCAAATTTAATTTATTGCTTACTTTGATTATGTGGAAGATGAATTATTTGGTATCAGACGCTATAAAAAAAGTTATAATCTTGTCTATTACTCATTAATTACTTTTGTCTTACTTTGATTATGTGGAATATGTTTTGTGTTTACCTAAAGAGATTTTTGTCTATAATAATGAAGTGATTTAAACTGGACATGTTAAAAGTAACTGTACTCTCACTTATTTTCAGTGAGATAATTGTAATAAACTTATGTATTCAAAAAAAATATGGTAAATTCCAGTAACTGTAATTTCACTTATTTTCAGTGAGATAATTGTAATAAACTTTAATTTAATTTCAACAAAATATGTGACCTATTATCGTTATTGTTTTTGTTGTCGATCTTCTTAAAATATGCTGTCAAGGAGACAAGAAGAAAATAGCATAATCTCCAGTTATAATATAATATTCCAAAATCTTATTCTTATTTTCTTCATTATGCTTGTAAACAGGAAGAAGGTTTCGAATTGGAACCTTGGAAAATCGGAAAGTCATTGCTGTCGTGACCGGAAACAACATGGTATGTTCATCTTCATAATGAAAATACAATGATTTATTTATTCGTTTCCATTTTTAGAGGTAACAACATAATTAATTTAAACTATTATTTTATAGCTTAATTCAGGAGTAGCGACACAGTTGCTTCTAAGTTTATTCAAGATTGAATCAGTACTTCACTATGGAGTCGCAGGAAATGCAAATCCTGAAATCCAAATAGGAGATGTTACAATCCCTCACTATTGGGCTCATACTGGCCTCTGGAATTGGCAGGTAACCATAATTATATCCACAATAATCTCTTTAATTTCCTTAAAATAAGCATATTCTCTAATAATTATCTCATTACATGAACTTTACCATTCAGTAACAAGTAAAACCCGTCGATTTAGGTGTTACGAAAGCTGTCGAAAAAAAAGCTGGAAAAACACGTAGATCATTTTCACATGCAGTGAATTATTTTCCCATTAAATGACATTGATTAAACCCTTGCACATTTTTATGATCAGAGGTTTGGAGATGGACCTGATGATGAACTTGCATTTGAATCCAAAGGAGACTACACAAGAAAGTACGGTTATCTTAATTTCGCCGAATATGAAGTTGGAGTATTAAATGGGAAAGATTCAGACAACCTTCTCAACAACGTGTGGTATCAACCGGAAGAGATATATTACACCGATGGAGAACCTGAGAATAGAGAGCATATATTTTCGGTTCCAATTAACAAACACTACTATTCACTTGCAAAGAAACTTGAGGTTAATTTCCTAACCACCAAAGTTTATTCAATGGACACATACACATTGTTTACTTAAATTTAGTTTTTAATTATTCCTTGCCTGTACAGGATATTGTCCTCGAAAGGTGTATCAATTCTACTACGTGTTTAGCTCAACCTCCAAGGGTAGTTAGAGTGCGAAGAGGGGTGAGTGCTAATGTGTTGGTAGACAATGCTGCCTATCGAAATTTCTTGCATTCTAAGTTCGACGCAACTCCGATCGACATGGAAAGTGCAGCAGTAGCCCTTATATGTCGCCAACAAAAGACGCCTTTTATAGTAATTAGGGCAATTGCGGATTTAGCTAGTGGTAGTTCTTCTACTGAAAGTTCTATCTTCTCTTCCCTAGCCGCTCAAAATGCAGTCAAGGTTGCGCGTAAGTTCATCGCTTTGTCATCGGAGGAAATGCTAACCCTTGACGCAGCTGAGTAAAGTTTGTCAGCTAATGGTTTATGTGTGTTCTAGTATTGTCAGTCGATAGAACTCGACTCGACTCAATAAAGTTGTTAGCCAATGTTGTATGCACATATGTTCATATATGTACTGTGTTGTTCTCGTCAACCTTGTTATTAAATAAAACTTAGTCGAGGTATTCGACAAGATTAATAATGTTGTTGGTATTTTGATTGACGTATATTTTCTATCTTTGAATGAATTTTGATAGATAACATGCGTGCTGCATTTGTTTCTAATTTGAATTTTTCTTTTCAAGATCAACGAAGTGTAGATTAAATCCAAATGGCACCTGGAAGGCGTATTTTGCAGATAGCTGGAATTAGTCGAGGAAATATAAATGTCAAATAATTAAAGGAATAAATTTGCAATATTTAATTTAACTGACCAAAGGAATTGATGACTTGTAATCAGGGGCAGACCCAATTTGAGATTTGGATTTATTATTATTATTATTATAAAGTCACGTTTGGTATTGACTGAAATTTTAATTTTAATTTAAATCAAAGTCAACAATTAATTTTAATAACATATTTCATAAAATGCATAACTGTTTAACTTTTATCAAAATTTACTAAAAATTTGATTTTAATCTCAATCTAACATGTGCAAAATCACAATAAATTTGAATTTTCATCTTTTCTATTGCTCTCTTTTACTCTTTTCTTCACTCATTTTAACAAAATCTTAACCTTTCTAATTTCTTAAAATGTGTATATAATTTCTCTACAAATTATCATATTTACTACAAAGCTTCACTTTCTAATCAAATTTTCAAGTAATTGGAACCTAAATTTGCATTTTCTTCTATCAAACTTGTGTCTGAACTCATTATATCCAATTTGACTTATATTTAACGAATTATGTTTATTTGATTGATTATTAGTATTTCATATTAGTTATATGTTTTTCCTTTCAATTATTTGAATTAATTGTTTGTATTAAATACATTATAAGATTTTTAAACGAGAATATGCATTTTCTTGTGATGAACAAAACATTAATAAAATGACTCTTCGAAATCAAATAGATAAAAATGATTAGCAAAATATTAATGAATAATTATTTTTTTAAATGTAAATCTGTATTATTTCAAGTCATGTATGAATTTATTCAAAAATCAATAACAAAGTATTCGATTTGTACGGGGTTTGATTGTGCTCCCCGAACCTAAAATTTTTGCGTCCACTCCTTTCTTGTCATTTAATAGTTTGGATGACTTACAAGCAACAAGTCTCAAGGTTGGACAGAAATAAGAAATGAAAAAAGCAATTTAATGCGGCAAAACGTGTGAAAACACTATTTTTAGAAAAGTATTGCAATAAAACTTCTTATAAACTATAAAGAATTATAATTTGTAGAAACTAATCGTACAATATTTAATTTTCAAAATAATATTTGATAAGTGCAACTCGTACACTTATTTGAGCAATATTAGTAAACTTTTATATCATCAAAGTATTGATTTCTACTTAATTTGAATTAATTTCCTTTTGTATTGAGTTATGGACCCGTTTACAAGCAATTGGAAAAGAAATGGGGATAAATTGACAATTAGATGGAAGGTTTGGAACTAATATGCATTTGAACAAAGGTTGAAGGACCAAAATCAAAGAATTTAACGTAGAAGATCAAGATGGCAGAAAGAATAAAGAAAAAGGGCTAAATGGGAAATTATAGAAGATTTTGTAGCCCATTTATATAGCCCAACCCTTAACTTCAATTACAGAAGCTACCTAGTATGCTAGGAAGCAACCTTATTTCCTACTTGGCGTCCATTCAGGCCAATTCGACTTGAAAATTCTGTTTCCTTTCATAATTCAATCTTAGAAAGGAAACTTTCATTTGGATCATGATATGCACGATTTTGAAAGACATTTTGGGACTCTTTAGAAAGATTATAAATAGCAACTTTCAAAACATAATTAGGGTGGAGAATTGATTGCAAAAAAGGGTAAAGAATGGAAGATTGAATTCAAGAAATCCAAGAATCAAATTCAAGACTTATGGGTGATGATTTATTTTTATTTCTTTTGCTCTCTACTTCACAACATGTTAGGTTAAGTAATTTTGTAATAGGATCAAGATGAAACTTGTATTATGAAACTTAACTTTTTGAATCTTGTTTTTGACAATAAAGCACATTTTTAGTTTTATGATGAGTTTTCTCTCTACTGAAAAAAGGAAGTTCGACCTAAATTACATCTAGATGGGGGTGAATAGGTGTAAATCTGGAATTGAAAATTTATAATTAACCGCAACAAGTCACTAATTAATTATCTCTAGATGGTTATGCAATTAGTTCAATTATTTTATGTTTGAATACCGCAGAATGTAAATCTGAATACTGCAGAATACAAAAATAGTAAAGAAAGCAATAAACAACACACGGTATGATCACAAAGAAACCCCAACCAGGTAAAAACTTCGGGCACTTTGCCACTAAAAATTCACTATAAACGATTTATAGCTTACAGTCCGTTAGACAAGACGACAACACGAACTTTTTGACCTCTTGACTACAATTATCATAGCTCTCCTAGATTTTGTACTCCTGCACCAACTCTCAACTGCAGTTTCCAAGGCTCTCCTAGATTGCGCCCTCTTGCAACAACTTCCAACTTTGTGAAATCGTCTTTCTCCTGTGGATTAACGAAGAATACCGTGTTCTTCACCAATTGGAACTCCAATTACATTCTCTTGATCTTCAGAACTATAACAGATATGAAGGAAGCAGCAATTTAGTATTTGGATTGAGGAAGTGATGTTTTCACCGCCAAGAACATATCACAATATGAAGGTTGAAAGATAATTGATGAAGAAAATATGAAAACTATGTGTTTGTTCAATGATCAACTTTGTAAAAACCCTTCAGTGGCATTTTGATATTTATATGTAGGATAAGAAATGAATGAGCCGGATAAAAAGCCTTAAAAAATGAATTAAAAATTCCTCGAATAACATTGACGCTCAAGCGAAGGCAAGGCGACAAGTAGTCGACGCAATTTCTGTTTCAGACGTTCGAGCCAAACCTTAACGATAGTCTAGCGAAATTTCGGCGCTGTTTTTCCTTCTTTTCCGTTCTTGAACCCTAGACCTAATATAACTTGATTTCAACTAGTTGCACATTACTCCTTGACATTTATAACATATTAATTTTGGTCCTTTTGTTCACAGACTTACCAATTACATCAAATACCTAAAAAGCTCCCCCTTTGGTATTCTATGACAAAACTACAAATCAAAGTCAATGCAGTAGTGAAATAAAATTACTAACTTAAAGACGACACAACCAATAACCGTCTTGATCGAATTCTGCTTTTTCATTTATCATAAGTCCCATCATCTGAAGTCGCACCATCATCCCAATGGCGATGAATCCATCTCAGCCCTCGCTGAATATACCTAATAGTACCATGAAGCGTAGTATACTCAGCAGTGTGTTGATCAACAGTAGCTCGTAGCTGTGTACGCTCTGCCATCATTCGAGCCTGCTGCTTGATCAACACAGTATCTGTCCCGTAAGTGTAACAGACAGATCAATAGGAATAGAAGGAATATCAGCAGGTGGAGGGACAGATGCAGCTACAGGATGAGCAAAAGTAGAAGAAAATGGAATATCAGTGGGTAGAGGAGTAGAAGAAGAAGTAGGAAAATCCGAGAGATCAAAGGATATAAGGTCATCGATAGGATCAACCTCGTCGAGTCAATAGGCTATGCTGGCTCAAAAGAAGCATGTGACATACTCTAAGAAATAGTGGTATGGCCAATGGACCACGAAGTGGGCCTCGAAACCCCTTAGGAAAGCTCACTCCTAGAGCTGTCACTAACCTATAAATCAAACAGGCATAAGGCAGCCCCACCCTCGTCCCCATGACTCGAAAAGCACGTCAAATCTACAGGCAAATAAATGAGGGTAAATCAATAAAACCGTCATGTAACGAGGCATAAAGAAATCAAGCATTCTCAATAAGCAATGACGAAGTGTGGGAGACAGACCACAAATTCTTGCACACAATAGCAACATAATCTACTGGTCCATTAAAAAAACTAAATTGACCCATGTAACGAGCTTTAGGACGGTTAACCCAAGTCAGTTGACCAAAGACACCAAGTTATGAAAATAAAAACCCAAAACGAAATAAAATAAAAACACAAATAAATGAGATGCATGCAAGAATGAATGCACTCAATGAAATGCACATCCATGCACTTAGGTATCTAATCAATGAGATACATGGATGCTCTTACTTTTAATAGCATGATCAATCTTAGACCTATCAGGTCATTCTTCTTTAACCCAAACCTTCTTAGAAGTAGAAGTGATTCTGGCTGCTAAGTTATCATCTCAGTTAAGTGGCTAACCTGATTTACGAGAAAATCNTGAGCTTACGACACCTAGATCTTGTATGTCCCCGTGTGCCACAATGGTGACAAGTGGGAATGAACCTAGGTTCAAATTTTCTCGGAGGTTGTTGTCGATATATAGGATGATTGACTCTGCGCTATCTATTAGGTCTCGATCCTAAGATATTTTTGCCCTTTGGTTCAGGAAAAACAGTATTCCGAGCTTTGTTAGTGGTTGGGACGAACGTGGTCTTGGATGTACCAATAGTAGCATTACCATTTTGAATGTAACCCAGACCATGCCTATTTCAAGCAGGTTTGACCGCTCATGAAGGCTTGGAGTTGAGTATTTGATTTTTCAAGATCACTTGTTAAGGATTTAACTTTGGCTTCAAAGTTCTCATTAACAAGCTTCAACTCACTTATATTCTTGGCAAAGTCCTAAAGGTCACTTATAAGTTTTTCTTTCTCTCTTTCAAGATCATTTACCTTTTTCAATACAGTATTGACCTTTTTTTTAAGACTACTCAAATAGTTCATGATAAGATTCGTGAATATCAGGTCCATCCTTAGATTCTTCTTCGAATTTTTCACTCTATTCGTCATTTTCAATTTTTTCATTTTCCTTATCATATTCAATCGTACCTATCGATGTGAAGACAATAAAATTTTGTTCATCCTCACCCCAGAGGTATCACTCCGAGCACTTGAATCCGACTCATCATCGCTCGTGGTCACTGCTAATGCCTTACGTCTATTTTTATTCAAACTGTTTTTCAAGTTAGGACATACATTCCCATATTGACCAAAGCTCTGACAATCATGACATGTAGTAGATTGAGTTTTCTTATTAGAAATCACTAGAATCATTCTTCTCACATCTATCTTTCTAGAATTTATTAGGGACTTCATTTTTTCCTTCTAGAGGCTTTCTATTATTCCTCATCACCTACTGAATTTTTTTAATGCAATAAGCTATTTCGTCATCCCTAAGGGGTTCAGCATCAGTTGACTCACTCTCTTCTTCCCTAATAGTGTTCATAGCTATGAATTTGACCTTTTTAGGTTGAGAAACGACGAGTTCATAGGTTTGAAGAGATCCTACCAGTTCTTCTATCTTAACTGCATATAAGTCCTCACTTTCTTCGATCGTGATGACTTTAGGTTTAAACATTTCAGGTAGGGATCTAAGGACTTTTCTAATGATTTTGGACTCGGAGATCTTTTCACCTAGGTTAAAACTCGAATTTACTATGTCATTCAGCTTCGAATAGAATTCATCGAATGATTCATCATCCTTCATTCTAATTTCTACAAACCTAGAGAATAACATCTGCAGTTTAGAATTTTTCCAATTTTGGTTCCCTCGTGTGTGGTTTCTAAAATGTCCCAAACTTCTTTAGTAGTCTCACACATCGAAATTCTTCTATATTCTTCATAAGACACATTTATGAACAAGGAATGAAAGCCCTTACTATTCCAGTTACACTCAGTTAAGTCATATTTAGACCATAGTTAAACATCAGTGAGTGTAACTACACCAGCAATAGTAGTTGTAGGTCAAGACCACCCAGTTTGAATTCTTATCCAATGCTATAAGAAAATCTCTCATTCGAACATTTCAATGAGAATAGCTGCTTCTGTAAAATAATGGAAGCACGTACAATGACTGACTCATTTAGAATACTTTAATAGTCAAGACAAGAACTCAGACTCTGATACCAATTGAAAAAATGAAGTTTGATCCAAACTACACCTAGAGGGAGGTAAATAAGTGTAAATTAACTAGCAATTCTAGATGGTTATGCAATAAGTTTAATTATCCTATATTTGAATACTGCAAAATATAAATTTGAATACCACAGAATATAAAAATAGTAAAGAAAGCAACAAACAACACACAATATAATCACGGATATTATCCAGGTAAAAATTTTGGACACTTTACCAGTCAAAATTCACTATAAATGATTTATAACTTATAGCCCGTTAGATAAGACGACGACATGAAATTTATGACCTCCTAACTGCAATTATCACAGCTCTCTTGGATTTTGTGTTCTTGTACCAACTCCCAACTTTAGTTTCCAAACCTTTCTTGGATTGCACTCTCCTGCAACAATTCCAAACTTTGTGAAATCGTCTTTCTCTTATGGATTAACAAAGAACACATCGTTCTTAACCAACTGGAACTCTAGTGACCTTCCCTCTATCTTCAGAACTCTGACATATATGAAGGAAGAAGTAGTTTGGTATTTGGATTGAAGAAGTGACGTTTTCACCGCCAAGAAGAGATCACAATATAAAAGTTGAAAGATAATTGATGAAGAGAATAAGAAAACTATGTGTTTGCACAATGATCAACCTTATAAAAACCATTCTGTGGCATTTTGATATTTATATGTAGGTCAAGAGATGAATGGGTCGAATAAAAAGCTTTTAAAAAATGAATTAAAAATTCTTCAGATAACACTGTCGTTCGAGCGGGGGATGAGGGGCAGTCGAGCGACAAGTTATTGCTCGAGCGAAGGCAAGGCAATAGGTGGGGGACGCAGTTTGTATTTCTAACGCTCGAGCTAAGCTTGGCGACAGTTTAACGAAAGTTTTGCACCGTTTTTCCTTCTTTTCCATTCTCGAACCCTGGACCTAGTATAACTTGATTTCAACTAATTGCACATTACTCCTTGAGTTTTGC
The DNA here is from genome assembly GCA_903798235.1 of Fraxinus ornus. Taxonomy (NCBI): domain Eukaryota; kingdom Viridiplantae; phylum Streptophyta; class Magnoliopsida; order Lamiales; family Oleaceae; genus Fraxinus; species Fraxinus ornus. The sequence continues at coordinate 15,278 of CAIGRF010370734.1, read as the reverse complement.
AACATATTAATTTTGATCATTTGTTCACAGACTTGCCGATTACATCAAATACCTAACATCTACAATTACTTGATCACAAACTGTATGAATTTTATGACTTGTTTTACCTTTGAAAGATTGAAAATAAGTTAGACATAGTCATGATTGTAGCAAAAGTCTGATAGGAGATAGAAATATACCGCTATACTTTACGTGATCTTTAAGTATTCATAAATTTTTAATATATTTTTATTTGTTTATATCTGTCATAGAAAATATAGTTGGGTCACATGTAAGAATATGTTTATTCTAATGGAGAGAGATTGTTAAATAAATTAGGAATATTAATATTCATAATTGAATCGTGTTGTTAAATTTATAAGTTTCGAGGTTAAAGGATATTAATAAAGGAGGATTCGGGATCCTAGTACGCTTTTTATCATCACATTTTTATAAAATTTGCATTTATTTATAATCTTGAATTTAGTTTAGCTAAGTTAGGTTTTGCATTCATAAATCGATTATTTAATTTATATAAAAAATCACGAATTTTGATTGTTTAGGTTAAGGCCAAGTTAATTTGAATTTGAACTAGTATAATCTCAATGAGAACAATATACTTGGACTCAAGAATTCATTTATTACTTGTTAACGAACCGCACACTTGCAGTATTTTAAATGAACAAATATTTCATGACAATATTTAACTTTAATTCGAACTCTATTTATTTGATAGTTTTTATGATAGGATGGTTAAAGATTACATTTTCATTAATTTTAGTTGACGCCTACTTAATTTCTAGTTGAACTTCACAAAATAGCTCACAACTACATGCAACTCCTAACCCAAATTTTCCAATTTTAGCAAAAGGTTTCCTAAAGTTTTTCATAAAGTTTCCACCACCATTTTACTAAAAACTAATAGAAAGTAGGAAAATCTTTTTTTTTGAGTTTTAAAAATATTATCTAGAATTTTTCAAAATTTTCGAATTTGGAAACAAAAACGCAAGCATCTTAGATGGGATTAAAAAATCTCAATTGTCTATACAATTTCAACATTGTTTTCTAATAGTTATTGGAATTTAAATTTTTCTATATAGTCACTGTATTTTTTAAAAAATTCCTCCAAGGAATTCTATCTTCTTCTATTTGAAAAATAACAATTCTAATAACGCAATAAATGGCAGTATAAATTTTTCAAACGATCAAAAGTAACAGAAGGGGAACAATATCACGCCTTTGTTTGATTTTAATTTTTTGATAATTGATTTTGTGTAAAAGTAGTTTTTTCGAAAAATATGCAGTTAAAAAGTAAGAAAAAATTATATGTCCACGCGCAAAATTATTTATTAAAAAATGTGTTGTTTTCACACGCTGATTTCTGGCGATTCTTGGTGATTTCTATAACTCGTTCCTAGTTACAGATAAGTTGAGTTAACTTACCCCGATTTCTATTGATTTTTTTTATTCGCTCCTAAGTTCTTTTATCACCTGTTTTATTCCGGAACTTTAAGTTTCATATTCTGATATTCTTCTCTAAACCCTACGCTATACTTTTCTTTAAATATGCACATTGTCCTTTTTTTTTTATCCTTATTACTAAGGTAATTGGCTTGCCAGTGTTACCTTTGTTACCTTCGGCCCTTAAACCTCTCAAATTGACAATTATGCTTGAAAAAGTGTATATAATATTTTTTTCCCGTGAAATCATATTATTCAACCTGCTTTACTAGTTTCTACAAATTTTATGATAAGTAGAGGCTATCTATTTTATGTTGCAACTTTTTACTTAGAATTTTGAAAATGTGGTGAATATTTCATGTTAGTTGATCATGCTATTCTCTGTGTGGTGATTTTATCTATTAACATGAGTTCTCCATAAAAGTTCAAGGTTGAATTGTGAAATGGCACTGGAGACTTTAGTCTCTAGCAAAGGAAAATGAGAGCTCTGTTTTAATAAAAGAGATGCAATAATGCCTATGATGGGACTTGGGCAACAAAGGTGATTGCTTAATAAATGCTATCTACCGATGCAATTCTATCACTTGAAGTTTGATTCTTCCTCTAGTCTAGAAGAGAATATTGATAAGTTTATAAAACTGATTCAGGATTTAGCAGCCTACGATGAGAAGATGTCTGATGATCAGCAAGTTGTGGCCCTATTGAATTCCTTAGGAGGTAAATATAGAGACATTAAAATGCTTTATAATATGGAAGATAAGAACTCATTGTGTACATCCTAACTTCAGCTTTCAGAAATAGACCACTTCACTTGAAATCTGATTTCAAAGATGCTAAGAGTGGTGAAGGACTGAGTGTGAAAGAAAAATAAAAAAATAATAAGAGTAATAATTTTAGTAATTATAACTCCTATAAGATAGTGAAAGAGCAAAATGATAAGAGCGGGGATAAGAACACGAACAAAGGAAAACCTAAGAATAAGGTCAGGAAATGTTATTAATGTTAAAAGACTGGACATTTCATAAAGGATTATTTCAAGAAATCTTTTGACATAAGAGACAAGTCAAACTCTAATGGGCTAGCAACTATTGCTTGTAACAATGATTTTGAAATGCAACGTGTTGTCCTTGTTACTTCAGCCACAGGAAATTTAAATGAATGGATTATTGATTCCAGGCTTCACCTTTTACATGTGTTCCATAAAAAAATGGTTTACTGAATTTATTGACTTAAATGGTGGATAAGTTCAATTGGGAAGTTATATAAGTTGTCAAATAAAATGGATTGGGAGACTTAACCTTTACTAGAGAAAAATCATATTCTTAAATCGACTAAAACAAGATATCCTGAGAGAAATCTGATTTTCTTAGGTGCATTATATGATGTATATGATACAAGCATTCATAAATGTTTTACTAAAATCAAATTGAATGGTATTGAAGTTAAATCTAATACCAAATTGAATCGAATTTACACT
>CAIGRF010370630.1:23116-38408 GCA_903798235.1 Fraxinus ornus | reverse complement strand
TCATTTACTATTCGCAGATGATACATTGATTTTCTGTGATGCAGATGCAGAACAATTCAGAAACTTGTGTCGCCTTCTCTTGTGCTTTGAAGCTATCTCGGGATTGAGAATCAATTTGGGAAAATCTGAGGCTATTACTGTGGGAGAAGTTGATAATGTAGAGGAGTTGGTTGCGATATTGGGTTGTAGGGTGGCGCATTTGCCTATGACATATCTTGGGCTTCCTCTAGGAGCACGGTTTAAAAGCATACAGATTTGGAATAGTATTGTGGAAAGGGTGGAGAGAAGACTTGCGGGTTGGAAGCGTATGTACCTCTCAAAGGGAGGGCGCCTTACCCTCATAAAATCCACTTTGTCGAATCTCCCTACTTATTTCATGTCACTGTTTTCCATTCCTGGCGCAGTGGCAAAAAAATTAGAGAGGATCCAAAGAGAGTTTCTTTGGGGAGGCTTAGGGGAGGAGAGGAAACTACATTTGGTTAATTGGCGAGTTGTTTGTTCTCCTATAAGATCCGGTAGTCTCGGATTGAGAAGTCTTGTACTGTTTAACAAGGCTTTGTTGGGCAAGTGGCTATGGCGATTCGGAACAGAGAGGGAGAGCTTTTGGAGAGAAATTATAGGGGCTAAATATGGCGTCATGGAGGGGGGTTGGTGCTCGGGTGAAAGGCGTAGTTCCTACGGGGTGAGTTTGTGGCGGTATATTCGGCGAGGGTGGAATGACTTTCGGGATAGATTGACTTTTATTGTAGGGAATGGTAGCTCCATCAGTTTTTGGGATGATTGTTGGTGTGGACATCAACCGCTCAAATTGGGATTCCCTTCTTTATACCGAATTGCGTTGGAACCGTCTATTATGGTGTATGATGCCTTAGATTCCCATAATGGGAGCTCCAGTTGGAACATTGCTTTTGGTCGAAGTTTGCAGGACTGGGAGTTGGACGACTACACACTGTTTTTGACATCCCTATATGAGGTTCATATAAGGGTTGGAGAGGGTGATTGTAGCAGGTAGAAATTGACACGTGATGATATCTTCTCAGTCTGCACCTATTTTAGATCCTTATTGGGTATTGAAGAGAGTTCGTTTCCTTGAAAGATGGTTTGGAAATGTAAATTGCCCCCTCGAGTGGCATTTTTACTTTGGACGGTGGTTAGGGGACAAATACTAACGGTGGACAATCTTCGTACTAGGGGCTTCTATGTTACAGAGTGGTGCTATATGTGTAAGAGGGATGGGGAGACGATTGACCACCTGTTTCTCCACTGTGATGTCGCTCGTCTACTATGGAATGATATTTTGGCGTCACAAAATATGGATTGGGTATTGCCAAGGACCATGAAGGATTTGCTAAATGCATGGAGGAGGAAGTTGCGAGATAAGGATAGTAAACTTGTTTGGGATCTTATTCCGGGATGCATTGTATGGTGCTTGTGGAGAGAAAGAAACAACCGCTGTTTTGAAGACCAATCACGGACTAAAGCGCAGATTAGAGAATTGTTTTATCTGACATTGTATACTTGGTTCAATACTGAGGCTATTAGGCATATAGATGGGCTGCCTAATTTCATGTCGTTCTTTTCTGAATTAAAATGATTGTACACTCCCCGTGTATTATGCATTGATTTATAAAAATTTTGATTACCTTTCAAAAAAAAAAAAATAGTGAAATTTACAAAACACACCCTGCATTTAGGGTGTCTCCAATTTGCAATGCAAATTTACAATTTACCTGCTACATTTTGCTTAAATATTACATTATCCTACATTTTACACTGTTTTGTTTAAATATTTTATCATTCTTTAAAATTTTAATTACTGAAAGCTAGCGTTTTGAAAATCTATTTTGTGCTACAAAATTTATTATCTTTATCTTCTTTAAGCAATAACCTGCAGAAATAAAAAATAATTTTAATAAATTAATAATGCGTTGAAAAATATAGAAAAAAACTTCATTTAATTTTTTTCGAGCATTATAAAATTGAGAACTGAAATTCTTAGTTGTCCATCATCTAATATACAAGTTGTGTTCCATGAATTAAAAAAAAAAAAAATCAAGTAAAAAAGTATATGATTTCATTTTTATTTCTAAATTAAATTATTTTTTGTGTATTTTAAGTTGAGGTTGTTAGCTTTATACTATTTTGCAAATTCAATTTTTTTCCATAATTTTTTTTTTATTTTGTTTTTTTATGTTCTTTCTCCTTTTTTAATGAGAAAACTTCAAGAAGAGAGGATAAATATACATATTGTTTCACCAAAAGTAAAAACATGGGTAAAAAATGATTATAAAAATGTCATATTTAATTTAGTTAAGATAATGACTACAAAATGTTAATTTATGGAAAATATAGATGCAAGAAACAGAGAAATTTGTTGAGGTTTAGATGTCCACAATTACAAAAAAAAAATTGCCATTTCCATACGACCAATGAAAATAGGAAGAAAACATATTAATAGAACTTAAATCCATTCAGTTGCCTGAAAAAAATTGGTTCAAATTACCTCATTCATGGTAGAAGATGACTTTTGTACAGTTTCTGCACTTGTATCAGGAAATAGCAGCAAGGAAGTAAGTCCCTGAAGACTCCTTCAGATGCAATCAAAAGTAAGTAAAAGTCAAGCTGAAGAATTCAGAAAGAACCTAGGACTAAACACATCAACCAAGTGTGTGGACAGGCACCTTCATATGCACTCAAATGTATGTATAAGTAAATCTGAAATATACACAAAGAACCTAGAATGCCTATGTGCATCAAGTACCAAGAGTTTGGACAGAAATACAAGTTGAGGGTTTAGGTTAGGTCGGGAAAAATGAAATTGAGGACAGCGGATATGCATCATGTCATGCCAGCTCCAGCACAGTAGCATTGACTGAACATTATTTTCTAAATTACAACCAGCTTACCGCAAAGTCCACAGTAGACCGTCATAAGTATGCTCCATATTTGCATCATTAATTATTCTGTAATGGAGAATGTCCCAGTTAGTCCCAAAAATCAAAATTTTATGCATGGACTCCAAAAAGGAGTGTGTAGAGTAAGGTTTCATACAAGGAGAAGCATCAAATTGTGCACAAGCAAGCAAGCATTTATAGCCGCACAACTGGATGCCTCTCCTTTGAAGCGAAAGGAGTAGAGATAGAACAAAGAAACGAGAATTGGATGAGGATATGAGGATTGTACATGTGTAGCCAAATGAATGTTATACTTTCAAGCCAACCGAAAAGAGTATTCAATAAAGATAGATTTTGACTGCTAGACCATTGAAATTTATGAGAGCTAAGAATCTCAAAAATAAGTAATCAGAGAGAGAAGTTCCTGACAGAGGGAGATAGAGGAATGATAATGTTGTAAAAGAAAAGGTAGAGGGACAATAATGTCATAAAAGAAAAGTATGGGTTATGAGAGCTAAGCATCTCAAAAATAAGTAATCAGACAAAAAGAGAAATTCCTGAGAGAGAGAGGGATGATAATGTTGTAAAAGAAAAGGTAGAGGGACTACAATGTTGTAAAAGCAAAGTATGGTCAGTTTGTCATTGATGGAGAAAAAATACAGCTATTACTTTAGATGCCTGCAAGGACGCAATCAAACTTCTATCATAAAGCTTATAAGATTACCTTTCAAAGTTTGCAGATATGCTTTCAAACCAACAGAATAAGAGACCTTTCTTGATGCCAGTAGAGAATTTGCGGATAAGAAAGAAAAATGCAGCATGCCTGTCACACAAGTTTCATATAACCCAAAAGTGACCATAAGAAACTACAACTTCAATGCATATGCATACATAAAATAGTATACGAGTGATTCTATTGTTTGCACGTAATTCATATTCCAAACATCTTTCTTGCTTATATCCTCTTTTTTAAAAGGCTATAAAATTTCTGGAACTGGTAAAAGGGAATTGTGGGCACGTATGTGCAAAGTCTACATCCCAATCAACCACTATATTCAGAAAGAGATTAAATTAAGCCCCTGTTTGGTACATATTAAAATTTTCATTTTCATTTTTCTACTCATTTTCAACCACATATTCTTCAATAAAAAAATATTATCCATCACATCAATAACTTTTTCTTCTTTTTCAACAACACATTCTCCATCAATCTACTATTCCAAAATACATTCTTCCAAAATAATGTGGCTCAAACACACCCTAAGATATCATGTGGTATAGCCTGAGTGGGTTTTCAGGCTCCAACAAGGAAGGTTGATGGATAATTCAAGTATTTATTAGTTGAGAAACAAAATAATTCTTTTTCAACCTACCATGACCATTTCCCTTTCATGAGCCTATCTTTAATCTGGACGACAACATGCTCCCGTCTGGCTCTTTTTTCAGCCATCCGTGTTTTCGGTGCATTAGTGCATGCCTGAGAAGTGAATCACATGAGCCAATTACCATAATTCCACATCCTTAACTTCGACACTTCTGTATTTCTTCGATAAAAATGAAAACTCCAGATTGCATCGTGTATGTATGCGAATATTTATACAGTTCTCAAGGAAACTTTAAAAAAGTAAGGAATTATATAGAGTACATATAGGATATTCAACCATATAATCTAGGAAGCACCGGCAAAGACACGAGCATTGAATACAAAACAACATGAACACGCTGATATGAAATTTTTTAAATAAGCAGCAACATGATATTTATTTTCATTTTTCATTTTTTATAAAGTAAAAGTAATTTTTTTTATGTTGACAATGTATCTCTCATCAGCATATCTACAATATATCTCCTCGAGTGTCAGACAATATATTGGCAACGTGGTCAATGGTAAAAACCAAAAAATAATTTGAACGAGCCACTTGACATTTTCAACACATGTTAGCAATGTGTTGATGTCATGTCAATGTACGACAAGATGTATCTCCCAGCCATATGTCAACAACGTGTCCAATTGAAAAAATAAAAAATAATTTGGACATGCCACATGTGTTGGCAACATATTGACATCCGACACAATTTATCGCCGGATATGTCAGCAATGTGTCGACAATGTGTCGGTGACTGGCACATGTTGGACACTGACACACTGTTGCAGTGCCAAGAGGGTGTCAGTGCATCCTAGCATATAATACGACAATCGAAAATTCAATTTTCTCAACAATGTAGAGAACTGCACATCATTTTCTATTTGTTTTTGTTTATTTAAGACATGTGCCACATGGCATTTGAAAGACAAGCAACTGCAAACATGTAGTAAAGAGGGCTACAAAGCATCAACTATGAGAATAGGAAGCAAGCTAAGTTTCTATAGCGAGTACCCGGCGAAATACAAAGGCTGAAAGCTCCAATACGCTGTACTGTGAGCTTGTTAAGATCCCACATTTGTCGTCCCTGGCTGCATCACTCCTAAATGCAAAATCGCCGACATAAGAGAAGTGGAAAGCATTCCAAATACCCCAAGCATGCAACATAAAATCATACTAACCGGGGAAAATTTGTGCTGGCAGTACTCATCTGATCTAGCTCCTTGCCTAGTACGTCCAGAAGTTGTTCTAGTAAAGCTGTTCCATCATCCGAGCCCCTAGTTAAGCTTAATTGCAATTTCGCATATAGAACAAGTGAATCCTATAATAAAAAGGTAAAAGTTAGGAGACATAGCATTTCGATTCAAATCTAAGAAATTGTCCAGGCATATTCTGTATGCATACTTTTAGACTCCGGTCGTGAGTTGTGATCCAACAACGGAAGACAAATTGGTGCACAGCTTCATGGATTTCCAGGGATTTACAACCTAAATTTGGTCCATCCTTTATCAAATATATATTGATGCACTCAATAAGCTTGCGTGAAATCTTTCCCTCATCCCTAACACACAACGGAAAAAGTGATCATTTGATTTTAAGTCATAAAAGCACTGTAAACTGCTAAAAAAGGCAAGAAAGATAGAAATGAAAAGATTAATGTGAGAAGGCTATTCAATGTCTCACCTAACATTAGAAAAAATTCCAATAAAACCCTTCACAATGTCTTCCCTGAGATCATCAGGAATATCTCCAGGAGGATTTTCAAGAAGTGAATGAAGTGTAAGAGTGAAGCGGAAGACCTCCTCTTTGGGGGTTAATTGGCTGATGTTTTCTGTGCTCAAGCTTGTTTCTACCTTTTCCATGTACAGAAGTACAAGATCTATGCATATCGAAGGACAAGCAAATTTCTTGGCGTTGTAAATATTTTTTCAAGGGGATTCTATACGCTAATAATTAGGGAAGAAAAAGGTATACTCACTAGAATAAACTCGTTTCCGTATATGAAATCGATAATATCTAACTGCTAAAAGATGCCGGAGGATAACACCATACTCAGACTGAAAGATTGGAACGTCCCTTAGGACATCCCACACGTGACTGAAGAGTAGTTTAGCCACAGGTAACAAAAGAAACTTTTTGCCTGCAAGGGGATAGAAAATGACATGAAACAGAGACACTGCTTCTATTGAAAAAATTTATATGCTAATTATACTTTAGTGGCACGGATATATATGTATGTATACTTATTTACTCTAAACAAATAAATCAAAAAATCGAGGTCAAACCTCAACTTACACTCTACCAGTACATGTAAGTATGTTAAGGAACTCACACCCAAGAAAAATAGGCTTTAGCAAGGACTTTCTCGCATCGTCCTAGACCAATAAATTCACAGACTAACCATTGATATTAGTTTTATCGTGTGATGAATTCAAAAGCTGCAGTTATGGTGTGCGACCTGTCACACTATATAGTAAGCTCATGATTCACACTCAAGTTATTTAATAGCAATGATCCATCAGAAGTCCAGTATAATGAGAGACAAAGCAACCCAAAATAGAGGCGGCTCGCCTATGATACTATTTAACATGAAAAGAAGTTCATCCATCCTGAACTTATTTAGCCCATGTTTGACCTCCATTTTAATTTAATGTATTTTTCTCTTTCTTCATTTTTAATCACGCATTCTTCAATAAAATAATATTAAACGTAAACCAAAAACTTTTCCTTACTTTTTAACCACACATTCTCCAAAAAAAAATTACTATTTCAAAATACATTTTTTCCAATACCTCATTCAAATGGAGCCCAAACAAGGGCTTAATTGGCAGGCTATAAATGGAATGACATACAACTGTTCATCTTTTCCTTCAAGCTTAGGTTACCTCTATAATATTTATACTACTTCACTTCATTAAAAACAGAGAGAAGAAAATTGTTGCTTATACTCACTAGGATAGAATTACTGGGGGAACCTTCACCAATCTCCGGATTAGAATGCTTCTCGTAAACAAGGTGTGATATTAAATTCAAAAAAATATTGCCCAGCTCAATAACATTTAGCATTTCACAATGAGTTTGTTGCACGAGATGGCCCTATATGAGTTAGAACAGATAGAAATCCCAGAAAATTCAATTTTGCATTAGATGAGTGTAGACTGCCTGGTGTCTATATCACATGAAACAGTCAACTCAGGGGCCAGCTAAATTATGGCAAGAAGCATAATAACAATAGGCAAAAGACATAAACAACTTTGCTCATCAGCATCTGTAGTTATTTTGGGGTTGCTGACCCCTCGTCCTTATTTTATCGTTTCCAACAAAATTTAGGGAGTGTTTGGCGAAGCTTCTGATAAAAGTTTTAGCAGATTTTGATAAAATGTGATGAAATGTGTGGTTCAAAAGTAGATAAAAGTTGTGGATCATATGAGATGTATAGTTAAAATTAATTGTTGACCTCAACTTTTTAAGCTTTCCAAACAAGCATTTAATTTTCAACCATCACGTCGAGGTTCATTCAAATTTAAAAACAGTTAACCATCCTGTTCATAAAAATTTGACCAGAAAAATTGTAAACATTTAACAAATGCTAATTTTATGCATCATATATACAATAATTCAAATACTGACCAGCAAATCTATCGTCCTCAGCCCGTTGTACAACGATCCGTAGAGTCTTTCCCAAACTTAACTTGGGCAATCTCTTCTTGCTCGAGGATATTTCCAGGGATACGCATTGTATTAGCAATTTGACAAGAAAAGGCCATGTCTCAGCTGCACGAATAAATAGTCAATAATCAGGCCCTCAAATTTATCCCAACAAATAAAAAACCTGATAATACTGAAATTAAACAGAGACTGTGACATATGCTTACAATTTGGAATTTCATTAGGTTTAAGCATCGCAGTCTTCTCGGACAAATACTTACAAAATCCAACAGATCGTTCGCCTTCTAGCCATGTATTCAATAATTTAATCCCTTCCTACAATCACAATTCAACAAATATAAAAATGTTATACATTTAATTTACATTTTTTTTTATAAGTATTTAATTTACATTTTTTCAATTCTATTTTTGGTTTGAATAATTTAATATTAAAAATTAAGAAAATATTGACATGTAAGAGTGAACAACGAAGTCCTGCTCTAAAGATTTTGTGTAGATTTTCTACTTACTTTTCCAGTTAATTTAGGAAACACAAATACCAAGGTGTAAAAATAAGAGTTACTTTTCTGCTTATTTTTCCAAATTATTTCAGAGAATAGTGCAATTATGATGGGTAGCAATAGTCTACTTTCGACTTATTTCTAACAAAAATTACATTTCTACTTATTTTACTATTACAAGAAAAAAAAGGGAAAAAAATTGAAATGTAACCAGAAACGAATTACAGCTTCCAACGCTGACAAAACATAGAAGAGAAAATAGGTCATCCAAACCAGTTATATATATATATAGACACACACACATTACAATTGTCTATTTCTGCTTAAATAAAACAAAATCTATCAACTGGTACTGTTTCTCACAGATATTTATTGAAAAATCATTTTAAAATTAAAACAAATCAGAATTCACTTATCAGTTATCATAAACATTAAAACATTTCATGATTTTTATATAAACTGTTTTGGAAATTTTTTATACTTCGCGAAGTTTGGCTTTATCTGATGACAGTTTGTTGACGATCTCCTGAACATCTCGTGCAGTAACTCTGGTCGTCATTTCCGCAACTTCAACAATTGTTGGCTCCGATTCTTGGTCATAAAATCAATGGCATATCGGTGCTCAGAAATCTAACGCCGTTCAAAAAGCAGGGAGAAGTGGCGGGAGAATGAGAGAATTGGTTCAGGTGAGGGTTTACACTTTACAGACAGTGAAGGGCTTTTTGTAGAAAATGGTGATGCGAGCATAAGCGTGTGTTCTGGGTTTGGACTGTTGTGAGCGCGCGTCCACGGGGACAAAAAGTGACGTTCCTTTTTCTTGGTGTGTTATTTTGGAATAATGTATTCTGAAATAGTAGGTTAATGTGTGTTTGAAAAAGAAAATGAAAAATTATTGATGTAATGAAAAATATTATTTTATTTGAAGAATATGTGGTTGAAAATGAGTAGAAGAATGAAAATAAAAATTTTAATGTGTACCAAACAGTGGCTAATTTCTATTTTTGCCCCCGGGTGAAATTGACATGACAAAATGGCCTTGAGAAAAAGTGATTACGCTACATCCCTATTTAGTACAAATTTTTTAAAATTCGTTTTTTTCTAAATTCATTTTCAATCACACCGTTCACACGTATCCGCATGTGAACTTGTAACTTTTTCTATTTTTCCATTGCACATTCTTGAAAAAATAATTTTTCACAAATTCTATTATCAAAAATTTACATCAAGCTAACCCTACTATTCGACAATTCAACCATTTATATCACTACATATTAAAAGAGCGAAAACATTGGCGGACACGTGTCGTGATTTCCCGTCGTCGTAATTCAATTTGTTTTTTTTTTTTTTTTTTGCTATCAACCACTCTCGTCTTCTCCGTTTTCTCAATCCTTTCCTTTTCTCATTCTCCTCTTTTGCTTCCTTTCCCAGAAACTTCGCTGTGGTAATCTATTCGGCTTCAAGCTGAGGTGAGTTGTGAGTTTTTTCAGCGTTGGTTGATTCTTTCCTCGATTCCTATTTTCCAAGTGCTTCCTCTAGAGTTAGTGATTTTTCCACGGCATAATCTTTGTGTAGTGAAAAATAAGTGCACCAGTGTGGTAATCTGTTGGGCTTCAGGCTGAGGTGAGTTGTGCGTTTTTCCAGCGTTGGTTGATTCTTGCCTCGATTCCTATTCTCCAAGTGCTTCCTCTGGTGTTAGTGATCTTTCCACGGGCAGAGTGTTTGAAGAATAAGTATGTTGATATACAAAGGCAAATGCCCACAAGCCACAGGTGCAGGGCAAGGCAAGGCAAGGATGGCGGCCACCCAAAGTTCTGAAATTTTTTCATTGCAAACCTAACATTTTGTAGAAATTTTATATCAATTCCTTGACTATATAAGTTTACCCTCCCTTTCGTCCTCCATTGTTACAACTTAGGACTTATAATGACCTTATTCATGGGCTCAAAACTATTGCCTTCCATTCATATTTTCAATGTCCTCTGGAATTAAAAATATAGAAAGTTAGGTAAACACATGTAGATAATTAAAAGTATGTACACATAGTTTGCAACCTTTATTAACGCATACAAGCTTGGTAGCTGGTAAAGAGAAATTTTTAGAACGTGTACAGAAATGATAAGGAATATTCTTTCCAAATAACATGTTCAGTTAACATTTCACACCAAATATGTTTAGGCTTTTCCAGAAGGTATGCAATGACAGCACAAGATTTTGCATTCTTACCAGTAATTGGAAAATAACACTGCCTTTTCATTTCAAACCTCTCATTAATTTTATACTAAGTTTCTTTTTGAAGCCATACAACTACCTTTTACCTATAGATTCTTGCCTTTTTATATAATTCGCTTTCTAAGTCTGAACCAGAAATGAGGTCTGAAGAGTACTCCATACTCATGATATTTATGCCACTTTACTCATTATTTTGTTGCCATTGAGAAAGTTTTAGAGTGTTTTTATGTGTGTTTTGATGTTGTGATGTAGGTTGGTGAGATTAAAGAAAATAAGCAAAAGTTGAGAAAAATGAGAAACGTGCTAAACTGTAAGAGATCCAAAGTTCGAGGACTAAGATGTAAATACTTAAAAGTTGTGTTGAACTCCACGATGAAGATTTGAGAGTGCTCGGAATCAATTGGATAAAGGAAGACTTCAAGGGGATCAAATTTAATCAAAATATGATCACAAATCAATTTACAACCGAAAAGTTATGCTCTGGAGTTTTAATCTCATATTGAGACCTATTTTTGGCATAGAAAGTAATCGAGTTGGAGAATGATGTCTGAAAGAAAAGTTGTAGCTCTTTGAATCAGCTTTCCACAGCATCTTGAATCACCTCAATCGGACATCATATGAAAAGGTTATAATGCAAATACTGAAGGATGCGCAAAACAGAAAATGAAACTACAAGGCTGGCACCAAGGCGCCAGCAGAAGAAAAGAGACTGCATAGGCGGCGTCGCGTACCGGGTAAAAGGAAAAATTAGGTTTTTAAAGAGGAATAGAGCCGCGGCGCCAGCAGAAGAAAAGAAACTGCATAGGCGGCGGCGCGGCGCCAACCCTGGCGTCGCAGCGCCGCGTACCGAGTAAAAGGAAAAATTATGATTTTAAAGAGGAATCCTGCCCAACACAACTCCAACCCTTCCAAAACTTGAAAATAGTATAAATACAACCTGGAAGACCTAGTTTTAGGGGGGCTCTTGTGGAAGAAAAAGGAAAAATGTTGAAGACAAAGGAGATCAAACACAAAGAATGGAAGAAATCAATTGAAGGAAGCATGGAAATATCAAAGGGGATTTCTAGCAATACTCCAAAAAGAGTTTTTCTTACCTTCTCCTTTATATTTTCCATTGTAAATTGTTTAGATCTTATGAATTTATTCATGAACTAGATAATTTATTTAGGGTTTGATGTAGCCAACTCGATATTATGGATTGATGAATTTATAATTATTTCTATTGAATTTCTCGTTTATATTTAATTGTGTCATGATTATAATACTTTCAATTACTTGATCACTAATTGATTGATTAGATGCTAGTCAATTTCGGCACTCGAGAGAGAGGAATTTAGGCATGGTCATAGGATTGACAAGACGTAGATTTTTACACTTTGAGATAAGGTAATAAATCTATATGGTTTACTCCATAAAAGAATCGAGACTTTTGTAAATTCTAGACTTTAATTCGAAATAGAGATATTGGGATTGAAGTTAAGGATTAAATTCTAGTCGGCACTCGAGAGAGGGGATAGAATTATATTAGGATTCTTGCCTTTAAATATGGAAAAATTAACTGAAATAATTGGAAATCATTGAATCATAATTGAAAGTTGGTGAAATCATTCTCTAGGCTTTTTCATTTTGATAATTTATATTGTCCAATTTCATAGTAGCATTTTACCTTGGATTAGTTAAAACATTCAATCAATCATTCATTTGTCTAGATAAAATAGAAGTTATATAATTATAGTACTTAGTGGAATTAAATTACAATCCCTGTGGGTTCGACATCCTAACTTTCATATTATATTACAAAACTTGACACCATACACTTGCGGAATAATTCACGTTGTAAAAAATGCGTGACAAGGTCGCAAAGGCAGATATACTCTGTGCATGAAATGAAAAATCGAATATATTCCACATTAATCAAAATTACCCAAAACTTACCAAAGAAAGACACATACTAAGTGAAGCTCAATTTACCGGATTTTGAAAAATTCATATCTTGACTTCTTGAGCTCGAAGCCTGAATGATCAACACACACACACATATTGTAATTCTTCCCCCCTACAAAATCACAATTACACGAAGCATTAAAACAGTAGCCAGTAAATTTTCAAATACAAAGCAAAAACAAAACCCATAAACTAATTCAGGGAAAAAAAAAACTCAAAATTAACCGAAAATCAGAATACATGATTCAGAACAAACTGGATTTTACTTAAGAAATTAAACTCCAACGAGAAAACTGGTTCCGGCCAGTCTCCATGCGCGCTGGGAGGCCTCCATTCGCAACGGATGAACGAGCGGTGCCTCCGTTGCGGATGGAGGCACGACTGCCTCTGTGAGCAACGGAGGCAACCACACTCTCACCTTTGATGAATCTCCCCATAAATTAGAAGTTGAAATATTTCATATCTCATCCCTATAATAAATCGAATGAGCTCTTGGTGGCAATTTAGCAACAAGATTCTTGAATGCTAATGCACCTCTAACATGGGGCCGAGCTTGATAGTCTAGCCTGCAATTATTAATATTAAATATAAAAATTGATGCACGTAATATGAGTTCACGATTTTGAACCGAGAGTTCTGAAAGATAATATAAATATCTTTGTCTTATAGAAAATATTAAATTGTTATAGACAATTATTTAATAATAAGATTTCGATAACTATTAATACTTTCAGAATATGTAATTGTTACACTATGTTGTAATCTTTTGTATATATTTCCTTTAACATCAGTTACTTGAGGATGACAAAAATTTTCTTCCGGGCTTAAGTTATTTAAATTTTAAAATTTTCAATTAAATATCCATTTAGTAAGAATTTATAAACTATTTAATTCGTAAATCTACAATATATTAAAAGTGGAGATTTGGGAGAAAGTTTTGAGTACTTACTCTTACATATTTCTCCTATATACCCAATATACCATCTATGGTTTATGAAAAGAAAAAAAATAATGAAAAAATTGAAAGGTTGCATTGATATATTGTATTTATTATTTACCATTTTTTAAAAGTTGTTTTAATTGATATTTACACACAAGTTTACATAAAAAGGTATATCAAATGATTCAATTTATCACTTCTAAATAAGATAATTAGCCCCGTTTGGTGCACATTATCTTTAAAAGAATGCATTTTTTTGGTTGATATGATGGGGAATATGTGGTTGAATAAGAAGGAAAAGATATTGATGTGANCATTATTTTCAAAAGAATGCATTTTTTTGGTTGATGTGATGGGAAATATGTAGTTGAAAAAGAAGGAAAAGTTATTGATGTGATGGAAAATATTATTTTATTGGAGAATGTGTGGTTGAAAATGAGTAGAATAATGAGAATGAAAAAAAGAATGTGCCCAAACAAGGGCTTAATAATAAATATTGTTTTAAAAAATTAAGTCAATTAATTTTCCACTAAACACAATTGTTATTGATTATTAATATACAATTATATGTAATTTACTATGGATCTACTATTAAAACCATTATAAAATGAACATTTAAACCCACGAATGAAAGCCATAATTATAATCAAACAATAAATTTGACCTCATTAGTTACCTTCTTAATGAAATAACCAAGGTTATCATCCCGCTCAGGCTCCCTAAGCCTCGGGAGAGATCCGGAAGGCAAGCTGGCGAGCTTGGCACCATCTTTCTCCTCCAATCTCCTCTCACATTTCTTCTCGTTAGACACCACAACATAGGGTGATTCCTTCTGATCCATT
Source organism: Fraxinus ornus (assembly GCA_903798235.1). Classification (NCBI taxonomy): domain Eukaryota; kingdom Viridiplantae; phylum Streptophyta; class Magnoliopsida; order Lamiales; family Oleaceae; genus Fraxinus; species Fraxinus ornus. The sequence goes on along the minus strand of CAIGRF010370630.1, from coordinate 24,026 downwards.
TCCTTAATCTTTTTAGCTCCAAAACTATTCATTCTCGACCCTTTTGTTTTTTCCTTTTTAACATTACAATTTGATGAGCTATCGGCGGTTCCGATTCCCCAATTTTGAAGTTTGAGGGTAACGACCGTTTGGCTGAGGGAAGCCGAGATCGGGAGGCAGCTCTGGGTCGGACTGGCAGCTCAGATGTATGTGTTGGTAGATGATTGTGACCAACCTGACTATGTCAAATTGGTTAAATCACTCTGTGCTGACCACAATGTAAACCTCATCACCGTTCCAAGTGCAAAGACTCTTGGTGAATGGGCTGGTGTAAGTAAAATTTTCCATATTCTTGGCATCATCAGCTACTTGGGTGTGCTTGTTTAAATGATATGTATGCTTTTTCATCTGCTCACTACCTGTTTACAAGGGTATTTCTCATGTCTTTGCTGGTGCCTTTGTCCGTGACGGAGGCATGGCCCGTGCCTCCGTTGCGGACGAAGGCATTCGGTGCCTCCGTCGGCTCGTAACGCACGGAGGCAACGCTACAGAGGCACGAAACAATGGACACAAAATCCTATTATACTACAAGATAGAAGCTTTTAAAATGTTGCAAAGAGAATAACCTTTATCATATATGTTCCATCCAATCTAAAATTCGATTCTCTTTGACCAAATTCAGGCTCCATTTCTCTGTGCAACTAACACGTTGCTTTTCTTTCTCACTACAATTATACTTTTTTTCTTATATATTATTCCACCTTCTTAACTTTTCCCTCAATTCCAAACTGTAGTTTAGTTTCATCTCATCTGAATTCTTGAATATGATGATCAAATTACGTCAGAAAATGTTGGCAGCCATCATCATAGACGTAGTGAAAGCGAGGTTCTTGATATTTACCCACTCAGCTGTTACTATTTTGGCTCTAAA
>CAIGRF010370610.1:0-15830 GCA_903798235.1 Fraxinus ornus | reverse complement strand
AAGATTGCAACCACGGGTGAATATTCCAGTACTAGTGTACCACCCTTTGTTGGTCCAGGGGGATGGCAACAGACAAAACTAAAGATCATATATTACTTCTACAGTGTACATATTCCATTTCCAAAATTAGATATAAAAAAAGCATATACGTAAATAATCAACTTTAAGACCTGCAAAGTTATGCACTAACCATAGAATCAAGGATATGAACAATATGACATAAATTTTTTAATGATGATTTTACCTGCATCTATCTATATTCACCTCTGCAAGCCAGGTTGTTAGATAAACCTGTAGTTCAAATAAATAAGATATTAGATATAGCCACAACACATACACATGCACGAACAAATATGTCCACACATTGATGGATAGAAATGCATGGTCAAAATGGATGTATTTTGGTCCTTCCGATTTGAATAGGAAGTGATCTTTTCTTCTTTTAGCATTTTAGACCTCCCTTTTTGGGTACAACTTCCTTCTTAAGACGAGTTCATGCACTATTTACACGTGAAAAAACAATCTACCTGCCATAAATCTTCAAGTCAAACAGACCCAGTACCTGTAGAACATCGCTATCTGCCTGGTGTTTAGATTGCATTGAGGAAGTACTAGATCGGTTGCTTCGAAGACTTGGGAATACTGGTTCACAAGCTTCTTCCGAGTACAAGTTACATGCTCTTAGATCATCAAATTCTCCCGCATAGAATTCATCCGACCAATGCAACTCAATATCTTGTAGAACTTTTTCATCAGAGATGGACAGCAACTCCATCACGAGCAACCTCTAGAGCAGACACAGCAATTTGAGAATACAATCAAGAGATAGGTGATGTCAATTGTGTAAAATTAAAGAAAATGTCCTTCAAGAGGCCAACTAGGCTTTCAGTTCACCTTTAAATTTAGTTCTGACATGAACATTTGTACAACCTCTGATGCTAGTTCTTCTGGAATCATTGAAAATTTCATAATGGTAAACCAACATATGAAAATAAGAATGACCTCGTATTGCCATGAAAAAAATACTTCAACAGTTCATGATTAATAAGCAGTGTCATCACGTATATAGCAAAGAGATTGTAGAATGGAAGTGTCAATTGAATGGAGTACTTTGGCGTATATTCAATCAAATGGGTACTTACCCTGTATGGCGACTAACAAATATTGACATGCGAATTCCATATAAGGTGAATGCAACCAATAAAATAATTTTCAGTTTTATTAGCTTAATTGGCGATTAAAATGTGTACTGTGACAGAACTATTCTCAATACTCTTTCTCTGTCAGAATCTCTTTGAAAAAGCATGTCCTTGTTTTGTCATATTCGTAATCCCTTGATTTTGGAGGTCAAACGATTCCAATAGTAGGACGAACCTCTCCCAAGTCACAGCCAATTGAATTCGAAAATGATGACTAAAATAAAAAACTATAAGGATTCAAGTATGCATGTGATAAAGCATCTTGCTAGAAACTTGAAAACACACTTCATTACATGAGTCATGACATTCCTAATATAAGTCAAAACATCCATAGAACTAAAAAATTCAGAGATTTCATTCCTACACCTTTCTGAAAACAAGGAAGTAAATATGCGGATATCATATGAAAATTAACACCGTTATGAAAGAGGTTTTGACCCGAATTGTTGTCACATACAATTAGCAACATTGAAATAAAATTGTTTTGGAAATTGGTCACAAACCATTTAAATTGTAATTAGAATGCTGTAAGTTATAAACTGATGTAAATTTAATAATGCACATATTTCAGGAAACGGTAGCCATATATGCTCCAAATCATTTTACTGGTGCAGAAAACAGTTACCTCTACATATGCTGTTCAGAGATTAAGTTAATTGGCATGGATTATATGCACAAAACAAGATGTAAAAAAAGTCAAAAAATTTCCACAGGGCTAGTTAAATTCTACTGATTGTAGGCTTGAATTTGAAAGCTAAGTATAGGCACCAAGAGTATTTCCAACATGTACTAGTTGTCATTGATAATTCTTACAATGTAATGTAACAAAATTCCCAAGGCTGGATTGATTATCTTATGAAAAAATCATAGGTTTGCTTATTCTCCAAGTTATTAATGCTTCATATCTCATGTCTATTATAGATCTGCTGTGTAATTGCTTGATTTGGAGGAAGTTTAGTGAAATATTTAGCTATGAAATTGGATATAAAAAATTACATACTACAATTTATTTTACCCCTGGGACTTGATTTGTAATCGAACTAACGAAATTACAGGCTGCTTGAAATCTCCAGAGACTACAAACCTTATGCTGAAGAATCATGAAATCATTGTGAAATAATAGCAACAGCAGAAAATGATGCAAGGCTACTTGCTGTGATTGCTATTACATATTTACACATTCCCTTTTTTTGACAACCAAACCAACTGTACTCTTTTTTTGTTCCACATGCAGAATATACTCAGAGCATGTCAAAATAAAAGCATCCTCCTTCGTGGTAATGTTCAATTTGATACCATAAACATATCAAAAGTTCCATCTACATATTATTACTATGGCCTATAACTGAACAGAATAGTGGAGTCTGGACAACCACTTTAGCTCATATTGACAAACATTATTTACTGCATTATGAAGCATGTTTTCTATATCTTAAAACTTCGTGTTTCTTCAAATAAGCACAACGATAATGGTATAGAAGCAAAAAGACATACTGAGTACTGAAGTCGCAAGAATGCACATACCAAAAGCAGCAATTGACCAAAATGTGAAAACAGGTAATCCACCAGCATCACCACTGTCGTTGTCATTCTGAGAGGAGCAAGAGAACTGAGCTAACGGACTAGTTCTTGAACCTTTTAAATAACACCTCATGGATCTACTAGAGTTGACCATACGAGTCACAATAGCTACCTGTAAATGAAATCTTGTCAATATGTAAATATGTTGCTGCTGAACAAGAAGGCAACGAGACAAATAGATTACATAAAATGGTTCATACTGGAAACTAGAAGGATTTAGATAACAAATTAAACATAAAAACAAACAAAGGAATCCATACAAAACAAGCAGCACATACATTTGCTTATATTAATGACAAAACCAAGAATGATCGATTACAAGTACCATATCTTTGTAACACGATAAGAGTTTACTCCTGTAAAGCTCCTGAGAAGAGAAAATGTATCAGATAAAGAGAGGTAAAATTTTATGATAAACTAGACTTGTCTATTTATGATTAGAAAAATAAAGTTAATCTCAAAAATAGTAGATTTTTAAATATTTAGCTTTAAGTATGAGGAGGTGCAAGTACATTAAATATAAACAGGGTGAAAGTTGATCCTACTCTGGAGGAAGAAATCTAGTTTAACTCGTATCCTAGTAGAGGCACCACACGTGTATTTATTAGAGAGAATGAGCCATCAAACTGTTGACCATTATTCCCATTTTCCATGCCAAAATTTTCTTCTTTCCAAAATTTTGTAGACATGTTTATCTATAATCCTGTTTCTCTATAACTTCAGCACTGTCCACCAGACAACACTGGTTTCTTAAAATCCTTGCAACAAGAGACCAAATTCGTCTTTGAATCTCTTCAGGAGCATAGAAGGCATTGATCCAGTTTAACTTACAAATTTAGCTAATTTAAAATTTGCGTCATACAAAATATATGCAATTCATACATATCAATGCCTAAGATATTTGTATTTTGCTCATATTCATTGTCTTCCTCCGATTTTAATCATACCAATGTTAAAAAAATTTGCTAACTCGGCATCGATCTTAATATCACAAGTGCAATAGAAGCCTACTCCCCAATTGTGAGAACCACCAGTGGCTTCCACGACTCCCTTATTTGGCACAAACTCGTTATTTGAACCTGTTTCAAGAATTTAGTAATCTGATGTGAAAACTAGCTTCCAATTCTGCGCTTAGGGTGTGTTTGAGCCACATTATTTGGGAAAAATGTATTTTAGAATAGTAGATTGATAGAGAATGTGTAGTTGAATAAGAAGGAAAAGTTTTTGATGTAATAAAAATATTATTTTATTGAAGAATGTGTGGTTGAAAATTAGTAGAAGAATGAGAATAAAATTTTAATGTATACCAAACATGGGCTTAATTTCACTAGGGATGGCAATGGGGCGGGTCGGCCAATCTCACCCCTGTCCTGTCGGGTATTTTTATTACATTACTCCATACCCATACTTGGTTAAAGTGGGACAGGCGGGATCGGGGCGGGGCGGGGNTGAATTTTCTCTTGATGACACGAAATTCAGTCATTTTAAATTTCTAATATGGCTGTTTTGTTAAATGTTCCCTTACGCTCTTGACTCCACACACGTTACTAGAACAAACGAAGGACCTAAGCAGATTGAGCCAAAGAATGAAAATGACAAGGAAAAAAATAGAACTGATTATAAACCTGTTGTTTGAACAATTTCTGACAAGCTTTCTTCCGAATATTTGGCATGTCACTTAACACGCCCAAATCCATCCCATTCATGTACCTGTAAAAATTTAAAGGTACACAGTATACAAGCCAAATCTTTCCAATTCACTCTCACTTTAGTCCACTGTCAAATTCACACTATATGCTTACTTTTGAGACAGAAAGGAGTTGACGAGTGACGTGGCGTGTGAGCGAGCGGAGGACGACGAAGAGCACCAATCCTGGAAAAGGGCAAGTAGCTTAGACCATTGGCTCCTGAGGTTTCGCTGAGCCACCGGTTTCCAGAGCCGAATCACTGAAGATGGCGCCAGCGCCGATGAAGGAGACGACGATTGCTGTGGTGCTGAAAATTGAGACTTTGTAACGATGGGGCTTTGAAAATCGGATTCACCTTCAAATTTGCAGGGTTCCATCGTGAAAAGAGAAAGAGGGTTGAATTTTGGAGCAGTCCCTTTCCCGTTCTTAAAATTTAGGTTCCCAATTAGCCCCTAGCTACGATTGTATTTTGTTGAACACTATAGAATCTGTTTGATGCACATTTTGAGAGTAAGAATGCATTTTTACTGTTGATGTGATGGGCAATACGTGGTTAAAAAATAATGAAAAGCTATTGATGTGATGAAAAATATTATTTTATTGAAGAATGTGTGGTTGAAAATGAGTAGAAGAATGAGAATGAAAAAAATAATGTGGGACAAACATGGGCTAAAATTGAAAAATTAGTCGTTATTGTTGACTTTTATTAGACAAGTGGGACCCAATAACGACTATATTTTCAATTTTAATCGGTACCAAACAGACTCTGAATATGTTTTTGTGGGGGATTAGTTTTATCAATTAGCATAGTTATTATTTAGTACCAATTGGTTATGGCATTTGTCTTTTCTCGTTTGCTCTTACTCTTGGATTGTTTGCCCCTATACTGAGTTGAATCTGAGGGCTTTGAAGCCCAATTGTAAAAGAAGTTTAAGACTTTTAATTAAATATTAATAAACTACCTCGCTCACGTTGACCGATCATCATCCGCTCGGGTTGAGGTTTCGACGTTAGGTCCGTCCCTGGCCGGAGGTCTTCAAAAGAACCATTGCACAAAATTTCTTGATATATAACAGAACAAGAAGAAGGATTTAACAGGATTTTGGTGAAAAACATTTACAAAATTTATGGAGAAGTATCCTGAAATCTCGATGATTTGAAAATACGAAGGAAAATATCTTGTATCTAGCATTTGGATGTAGCTATTTGTCCAAAGATCATGGATTTTCACAGGATTGCAACTTCGCGAGAAAAGTGGATTCTGTAATAAAATGTTTATAACAAGAGATGCAACTCTTAAAACAACAGTTTTTTGTAGCACCAGCCTCGTCTCACTAATCTCATCTTCAATCTATGGCACTCATCAATCTTAATTAACTTGCATGCGTTCTCATAAACAATTTTTTTGATGAATTAGCCCTAAATCTAAGCACCTTAAAATTCAGTCCAAAGAGGACATTCGCCAAATTTAGAAGTTAGTTGTTTAGTAGTTTTTTTTGAGAAGTACTTCTCAAAAAAGCTACTTTTTAATAATGAGTTTTAAGCTTAGCCAAACATGTTAGATCCAAAAACCGTTGTCAGGCTCTTCATGGTCCGCCCTCAAGAACCTTTGAGTCCATGTCAAACGTTGGATCCAGCCCATATCAAAAACCCCTTATTTATAGCTATTTCAATTTTTAGTAACCACGCTTCTAATAAAGCTCTTAAATTCGTAGCTCTCTACTCACGCGACTTCTATTATAACCGGAGAATATTGTGGTGATTAAACTGGAGACGATCGTTGACTCCTGCAATCACACCTTTCAAGATAAAACTAATCCACCACCAGCAACCACCGCCAAACCCCAATCTCCGCCGCGACATGCCGGTCTTCAAGACCCCCTTCAACGGTTACTCCGTCAAATTCAGCCCATTCTACGAATCCCAGCTCGCGGTTGCCACCTCCCAGAACTTCGGCATACTCGGAAACGGCCGCGTCCACGTCCTCCAGTTGAACCCCACCATCACTGAAATCATTTCCTTTGACACCGCCGACGGCGTCTACGACCTTTGCTGGTCGGAGTCCCATGACTCCCTCCTCATCGCCGCGGTAGCCGATGGTTCTTTAAAGATCTATGATCTCTCTCTGCCGCCCACCTCCAACCCTATCCGCTCCCTCCACGAGCACGCTCGGGAGGCCCATGGCGTCGACTTCAATACCGTTCGAAAGGACTCCTTTTTGAGTGCCTCCTGGGATGACACGGTGAAGTTGTGGACTGTGGACAGGCCGACGAGTGTGAGGACATTCAAGGAACACGCTTATTGTGTGTATTCCGCCGCTTGGAATCCCCGGCATGCGGACGTTTTTGCTTCTGCTTCCGGGGATTGTACCGCGCGCATTTGGGATGTCCGTGAACCAGGTATCCTTCATATTTTTCAATTTGTAGCATGACATCTGCATATTGTTGCATTCCATGCTTTGAAAGTTGTACCTTGATGATAGTTTTGTAATGATGGTTCAAGGTACATTCTTGGAACCAAATCAAAATGTGAGGCTTTTCTCTTTTGAATGTGATTAATAGTTAATTAGATTACAAGTGAATTAGATACAGGTAATTTGATGTATATTGATTTACCAAGAGATAGTGTCAGCGAAATTCATATGTTTTGCTGGTCGAACTTAATTCCATTTTGCTTAGATGATTTTGTTGAATTATAGATAGAAGCGGTGTTTAAAAAGGCTAAGTCGGGTTTTGAGACCTTTTGCCTCTGTAAATAAGGCTTGAAGTGCTTCAAAAGCCAATGTCTCAACAAAATTCAATAAGATTCGTAATATAAAATAGACAGTTTAGTAGTAATCACTTAGATACCACTAAGCTCTAACTAGAACTAAAACTTTAAGCAAATGAAATGAGTTACCAATTATTTTAAAATTTTGTTTGCTTTGACTGGAAAGGAATAAAGCTACAGATACAATGGCAAAAAAATATAGAAGAGAAGAAAATGAACTTACACGTTACAAGTCTTGTGTCAATAATTGTTTGGTGCTAAAATACTCTCTCTCTGGGGGATCGAGATTCAAGTGTAAGAGTAGGGAACTAGGGCATGCACCGGCTCTGCACTTGTTTTCATTTATTTCAAATTCTCATCTTTCTAGTTTTTATGGTTGGACTGCGCGTAAACTGTTCTGAAAAAATTAATTAAATCATTTCGTCATGTAAAAAAACAGTTTCAAACTTGATCCAGACCAATGAGGATCCAGACCAATGAAGGGTACTACAAAAGGCACCACATGACTGGCTTCTGAGGCTTATGCCTTGGGGCATGCGCCTCAGTAAGTCAAGTCATAAACCCTGATAGGGTGCTCAAGTTGTAAATTTGGGCTCCTAACGAATGCCTTGTACAAGTCATCTCAATGTGTAAGCCTTGAGTGCTTCTGAAAGCACTGGATAAGAGAGATTCATAGATTAATATATTTTTTTTATCAAATAAACATCCTAATCTAGGTTTGACTTGTTGAAAACAGTTTTCAAATATCGTGCTTCTTTACAATCATCTTAGGTGGAAAATTAACTTAATTTCATTCCTCTATCAATATTTGNAAAAAAAAAGGTGTTTAAATTTAACAATAAGCAAAAATTAGATATATTTTTGTAATTAAAAGATGGTGCACCAAACAAGAATGTAGCATAAATATAATTGCCCCTTTTTATTATATTTAACTAGGGTCGTACCTGTATTTCGCGGGGTCTGAAGCGAACTTCAAAATTTGGCCCCCTAAATCATAGCAAACAATCTACTTTTTCTTTTAAAAGTCCTACGGAATTAAATTTGTTAACTTAAATTCAACAATAAAGCAACAAAAAAAAATAAAGTATTCAAAATATTTATTTTGCAATCAAATAACAATACGAAGATGTTCTAACCTGACAAATATTAATCCACAGAAACTTGCAAATTAATAATTATTCACAGCATCCTTGAAAAATATAATATTTGGCCAATAAGGTACAGTTACCTGGTTGAGCAATGAAAATGCACTTCGAACAGGGTAATGGTCATCCATCAAACCCAATGCACATAAGCCATTTTGGTTGTAAGTGTGTACCTTGTACTCTATTGTGTAAAAGAAACAAAGAAAGATGTCAACCTTTAGCCAATGCACGAAATAACTTCCAAAGGTAATAGAATTATGTCATAGAGAATTGGACAGGAAAGGACAAAACTTTTCAAGCGAGTAATTTTGGCATCTACTAATTCAATCAATTTTTAAAAATAAACTAGAAATCTAAACCAATTTGAATCTTATCTACCAGATGTGCAGAGCCGAACCTGAGGTGAAGCCCAAGAGGTCGCTGCCTCAGGCCCAGCTAGGTAAGGGACCCAAAAAATTTTATTCTCTTTCTTATTCACGTCATCACGTGTTCTCAAGTCTCAACCTCTCTTCTTCTGTGTTCTCTCCAGCCAAAAACCCTAGAAAAAAATTGTACGATTTCTCATTGCTATTAAATTCCAGTAACTCGTCGGAAAAATATGTTCTTTTTCTCGTTGCTCTTATGATTCAAGATTCAAGAAATCTGAAATTATTTTTGGTTTTTTTGTGTGTTGACGGTGTTGTAAGTTACAGCCACAAGAGCGGCTGACGGGCTCTGAGTCACTGAGAAAATTACCAGGGGAGGCGACTCAGGCAAGAAGTAGAGCTTGGTAACGAAATTATAGTGAAGGTTTGCCCTTGCCCCTTCAACAATTCAACTTTAATGGAACTATGGAAGTGTCAATTTCATTTCATAAATGAAGTTTTAAGTTTAATATGTGTAGTGTTAGCCTGTTAGGTTTTCCTTTTCTTTTTCTTTCTGTTTTTTTCTACTCATTGGGCAGATTCAAACTGGTTTCGATTTGCCCACAACACATCGGTAGATAAGATTCAAACTGGTTTCGATTTCTAGTTTATTTTTAAAAATTTGATTGAATTAGTAGACGCAAAAATTACTCGCTTGAAAAGTTTTGTCCTTTCCTGTCCAATTCTCTATGACATAATTCTATTGCCTTTGGAAGTTATTTCGTGCATTGGCTAGAGGTTAACATCTTTCTTTGTTTCTTTTACACAATAGAGTACAAGGTACACACTTACAACCAAAATAGCTTATGTGCATTGGGTTTAATGGATGACCATTACCTTGTTCGAAGTGCATTTTCATTGCTCAACCAGGTAACTATATCTTATTGGTCAAATATTATATTTTTCAAGGATGCTGTGAATAATTATTAATTTGTAAGTTTCTGTGAATTAATATTTGTCATATTAGAACATCTTTGTATTTTTATTTGATTGCAAAATAAATATTTTGAATATTTTATTTTTATTTGTTGCTTTGTTGTTGAATTTAAGTTAACAAATTTAGTTCCGTAAGATTTTTAAAAGAAAAAGTAGATTGTTCGCTATGACTTAAGGGCCAAATTTTGAAGTTCGCCTCAGGCCCCGCGAAACACAGGTACGGCCCTGCAGATGTGTCGTGGGCAAATCGAAACCGGTTTGAATCTGCCCAATGAGCAGAAAAAAACAGAAAGAAGGAAAAGGAAAACCTAACAGGCTAACACTACACATATTAAACTTAAAACTCCATTTATGAAATGAAATTGACACTTCCATAGTTCCATTAAAGTCGACTTGTCGAAGGAGCAAGGGCAAACCTTCACTGTAGTTTCGTTACCAAGCTCTACTTCTCGCCTGAGTCGCCTCCCCTGGTAATTTTCTCAGCGACTCAGAGCCCGTCAGCCGCTCTTGTGGCTGTAACTTACAACACTGTCAACACACACAAAAAAATCAAAAATAATTTTAGATTTCTTGAATCTTGAATCATAAGAGCAACGAGAAAAAGAACATATTTTTCCGACGAGTTATTTGAATTTAATAGCAATGAGAAATCGTACCAATTTTTTCTAGAGTTTTTGGCTGGAGAGAACACAAAAGAAGAGAGGTTGAGACTTGAGAACACTTGATGACGTGAATAAAAAAGAGAATAAAAGGAGGCAGCCATATTTTTTTGGGCCCCCTACCTAGTTGGGCCTGAGGCAGCGGCCTTTTGGGCCTCACCTCATGTCCGGCTCTGATTTCACACATGATACACCCTTGCACTCTCATGCCCTAGTTTTCTTTTTTAATTTTCAGATTTATTACAAAATTTAATCTCATTATTATATTTGTAACTTATATTTAGGGCATGTTTGGTACTGATTTTAATATAAGTTAAAGTCAAACAATCAATATCAATAACATCTTTCATGGGTCCCGCAACTTTCCAACCACATATCAAAAACTTCTATCACAATCTTTCAAAAAAATCAATTTTAATCCCCACCAAACACCTTCTTAATTTGGGTGAGTGATGGAGTTGGACGGAGTGAAGTTTGGTAGCCAACGGGACAATTTTGGAAGTTGGATGAGTAAACCGTGATATAGAACAAAGTCGGTGAGTAATCCCTGATATGGAGCAAAGTTCGGTGAGTAATCCATGACATGGAGCAAAGTTCGGTGAGTAATCCATGACATGGAGCAAAGTTCGGTGAGTAACTCATTTGCACATGGCGTTGACGTGGCATTAAATTAGCAATTTAACGTGCCACATCATCATACCGTCAGCCACGTGGACAACATTATTAACGGTTTTGATCCAGTGGCCAACGGAGTGAGACGGTTTAAAGTTGAGTGGCCAGTGGGATAAAAGGTGGGTGAGTAAACCGTGACATGTATGAAAGTTCAGTGGCTAATGAAACATTTCACTCAGATAAATGAGAGAGAAAGAAAGAGTGAATTATTTGAAAAATAAAAATTACCTCTTTTTGAAGAAAATATGATCACATCACCAGAAATAAAAAAATATTTTTCAACAAAATTAAATGAAAAAAAAGCATTTTTCATAAAAAAATATTGATAATCAAATGCACTTTAATATTACTGTGATCCGCAAATTCAAATTTTTTTAATCCTTTTTAATCAAGTTTTCCAAAACACTACTATTTTTCTCTTATAACTAAATAAGGGGGGCTTAACGGATGTTGAATATCTTTCCTCCCTAATAAAATCCCCAATTCCACTCCGTTCCTCCTCGCCCTAGCTCCCCCTTCCCTTCCTCTTCGGTACTTACAGTCACAGATTCAGTTCCAGTGTTTATACCACCTCCAAGAAATAATCTCAAAGAGGTAAAATCGTTCATGTTTCTTCTGTCAATTTGAAAAATGAAAAAAGCATTTATTTTTCAGTGAAATTTGGGTCTATGTTTTACAATTATATCTTTTATTAATTTTCTTGAGTAATTTTGATTTACATACTCGGTGTTTAGATTTCAAATTTGTATGATCTATTGTTTATGATATTTATTTGTGTTGGAAAGCGAAGAAGTTCCCGATGGGTTTTGATGCATTATGTGTAATGTGGTTTTTCTTTTGTAGTTACCAAAAAACCGCAGAAAATATTTTTCAACCTGGAAATTTTTTAAGCATTCTTGATTTTCCGGCTGTTATTTATCCTTTTCTATTGCCAAGAATAATAACGCTTTTTGATTCTTTAGTAAGGGTTTTAAATTTATTTTACTAGTGAAAAGTTGTTGAATGTGCATCATATTTTTTTTTCCATTAGTTTTTGGGCATTTGGGGAATATGTTAGATCAATTGAAGTTAGAATTTTGTTCTATTTATGAATTCCTCCAATAAAGTTAGTGGTCATCCTTAACCAAGTTGATTATCTATCAAAAACACTCATTTAAGCCCCATATTGAAACGAATTGAGCAGTGAGCACGAAATCAAATTCAGATGGAAAAAAAAGGATTATCAATTTATCATGGGAAAAAGTTACCAATACGAGCTGCGAGCATAAGTTCTTTCAGGCTTCAGGTATGGCATTGCTAAGATCAGTAGATTCAGTACTCAGTAGGTATCAGGGCTTTGCCTCTCGCCGGAACTATTGCCACTTGCCTCTGCCGCGGCACTGAAAGATTAAAACAAAAAGAGCATAATTCCTTTGATTCTTGTAATGCAAAAATGATCTAAAGAAAAGCAAAAATACCTGGAAGCTGGAAATATTCTTGCCTGCAGAGAGAGGGGAGGCTCTTGAAGGCAAAGAAGCCTTGTCGGAGTCACGGGCTGACGGTTGGAAACTCGGACAGGCGCGGTGGAGGCGGAGCTGCAGTAGAGGCAACGGCGCAGGGAAGTGTCGAAGTGAAGATTGGAGATTTGGAATTGGAGTGAACTGTTGTTTTACTTTTAGGTTAAAAAAAAAAAAAAAAATCAAAAGAAATGGGCCCTCAGAAATTCTGGGCCTGCTCCGCCTCTTGGGCCTCCCTCAGGTCCGGCTCACCCACATTTCCCCTTCATCATTCTGTTTGGCTTCAAATGATATTGGAGGTGACGAGGGGTACAGATGTCGTGTAAAATCTGGCATTCAAAGAAGAGTATGGTTGTGCAAATATTTTTATGATTTTTTATTTTTCTCAGGAATAAGTAATTAGAGGATGGAGAGCACAGTGGATGCAGTAGGAGATCCAGTCCCGACTTCATCTGTCCTAATGGCAGCAGCAAAGCACATAAGTACTCGATGCCGCAATGAGAATGTTGCATTTCTCAAGTGCAAGAAGGATGATCCGAACCCTGAGAAGTGCCTCGATAAAGGCCACCAAGTTACTAGCTGCGTGTTTAGCTTGTAAGTAAAAGTGAGGGCTTTCCCTTTTCACTTCGATGGATCTTATTCATAGTTAAGGTGGGATGTAAAAAGGGAAGATGCAAATGTTAACCACAAGGATAATAGCAGCGGATTGATGGCTGGTTACGTCAGGCCGAGAGTGGCAAGGTGTTGATAGGTTTGAGGAGGACCCAGAATTCGAAGAATATAGAGGAAGAACGACATTGGAATTAGACTGGGAGATTTTGAATGTGACACTGAAAGGCAACCTGTGCAGTTTGCTATTGAAGAATGTGATAAGGGTGTTAGAGGATGCCATTTTGGCACGCGGAGGTGGAGGAGATACTGGAGAAGAGAGCGGAGGGGGACAATGTAGAGTATTTGGTGAAGTGGAAGCTGAGTAGAGAATAAAATAATACATAGATCCATGGGTTTCGGTGGTGCATCAATGGAAAACTTGCCTGTTAATATTTATTATCTGGCCCAATTGTTTCAGTGCATCTCCGTTGTCCACTCATTGGAATTGCTACAAAACTGTTTCCACTAATTGCGTTCAGAATTTTCTAGTAAAGTTGCAGTCAAAAAGTGCCTTGGGAACTCAGATTTGGAAAGAGAGAAGGAAAAGAGGAGTATTCCCTGCACATGCTATGATTTGGGGTGTTTTCGCTGGAGTCTGGGTAACAGATAGGTGGTGGATGAGCGGGAGCAGTTTGGACAGGGGTTGGGTGGGGTTGGGTTGGGTTGGGTTGGGTGTGGGGCTTTGGAGAAGAAGATGCTTTCTGGAATTTTATTTTCCTCCTTTTTGTTTTTCATTTCTTATATTGATTTTATTAAAATTATATGATAATGGTTAAGTGGACACCCATTTTTACCCTTCTATTCTAAATCATGTCATCTGCAACGCTGCAGTCAAATATCCATTTAAAATGCTTGTACATGTATTATGCCTTGGTGAAAGGTATGATGCTGTAATATATTGAAATGCTTGCATGAGTAGTGTGTTAAATACGTAGTGCTTGCTTAATCTATGATACTAGACATTACATATGACAGATTTTAGCTTTGTTTTCTTTCTTCATACTGTTCAGCTGTCTATACGCCATATAAACATGCTGTTAATTATATTGAAATGCTCACATGAGTAGTATGTTAGATAGAAAGGTTTATTATATTATTGTATTTGTTTGTGCAGGTAGGGGCGGAGCCCAATAAGGCCTAGGGTGGGCACAAGCCCACCCTGACCTTCTGGGCTAAAAAAATTTTTGGGCTCAAATTTTTTTTTTTAATTAGTTATAGGCTAAGTCCACTGTCCCAGCCCAAGAGAAAAAGCCCAAAACTTTGAGCCCAATTTCAAAAATTTAAAACCTCGTTCACAAATCACAACTCCGCGTCTCCAGAATTTGCTCCCCTGCTCCGCCTGACGCCACAGTTCTGGTGACCCAACTTTCTATCTTACTAATTTAACATGACATATATAGATTCAAGAATATGTATATATTAAAGACTTGCTTTTTCGATACACTGTGTAATAGGTTTTTTCTTTGTTTTCTTTAATGTCTGAAGGTAAGGAATTTTATACACGCGGCTCTGTATGAACCAAAAGATGGGTATTTTTCTAATAGATCGGGCTCAGTTGGGGTGCTTGACAGAAGCATCAAGTTTAATCAGCTTGAAGGTACTTTAATGCTTTCTTTAATTAATTTAACAATTTTATTTTTTGTTTTTTATTGGTTATTTGTTTTTGTATTCGTCCGTTTAATTGAAATTTCCCTGTATTATTTCTGGTGGTTGAAAATCGTGTAAAGAGGAGTGCTGGTTAGGTGTTGGATTAAATTCTTTGATAACAAGGGATAGTGTTGTCAGTTGTGGATAAAACTATTGTTGGAGCAAGGTAAACACTCCGAAGGATTTATAGTGAATGTGATGCCCCTGTGCGGCAATGTTATACCTTGCTCCGGCAGGTTACATGAGCACTCTGAAGTTCATTAACCTTGCATAAGAACTTAGTTAAGAACTCTTTGTTCATGGCCTGAGCTTGAATAGTGGATAAATTTTGCAAAATCAACTAAACGCTCTCCCTTAATCTTGAGTAATTAAAAACGCTTGTTCAAGACATGAGCATTTTGAGATATCTCAAGATTAAGGTCTCTTGTTCAAGATGTGAGCTTTCTGAGATATTAAAGAATAAGATAATGAGGTGAGCAAAACTCTGGTATCTTAGAAGCATGAGTTTACAAATATTGGGAACATATATTAACAAATAGGGAATTGATAACTATCATATGAGTCATGACTACTAAATATTCTCTTAACCATTGCTTAGTACTTTGATAAATCTAACTGGTTCTACTCGAACAATCGCCCTACTCAATCAAGCTAATTAGCAAGTGGACCAACTCGTTTGCGTTCATTTCATTTACTCTTAAGACTGTTCCTCTTTAACTTATTTAGTCAATTCTAATTGTTAACTCCTAGTTGACTGTTCCACTAGGACTTCCACTCAAAGAAGAAGCCCTGTGTTGCACTCCAATATTGAATTTCTCGATCCACAAAATGAGTTCTTTAGGTGTTCTTGCCCAAGATATCAAAATATGAAAACTCGAAAGGAACAATGTAATTTATAAAATATGGTATTTTTACTATTGTCGTATTATTGTCTTATATTTTTTTATCATTATACTCATGACAAAGATTCGACATTCAACATC
>CAIGRF010370557.1:0-13724 GCA_903798235.1 Fraxinus ornus | reverse complement strand
CTTAAAATGGTTGCCTATGCTATTCGATTGATTTGCTAGAGGACTTTTCTGTGATTAGCATCTCATTGACCGCAAACTCTCAACTAATCATAAATTAAACGGATTCAAAGTATGTTTGTCTAAGCTTAAGAAGAAGTAAGTCACTTTTAAGTATACCTTTATAATTTTGTAGGTATATTTAAGTAAAATGTACTTCTAAGTAAATTTCTGTTCGGCAAAGAATTAATTTAAAGTAAAATAAATATGGCAAATGACCAAAAACTCGTATACTAAGTTAATGACGTGTTTCTATTGTAGATTTGAGGATATAACGGTTTACTTGGTCGAACTTTAAAAAAGTCACCATTTTTTGTTAAGTAGTCCATGTCTGGCTTTTAAAAAAATCCTTTATTTTTTTTGCCAAAACCTATTAAAAAGAAGTAACTTGTTTTCTAGCAACACATGTTTGGAAATTGTTAAAGTTACATAAATTAACTTTGACCAGCTTTTAAGCATAGCCATCTCGCTTTTTGCTGCATCAAAACCTTTATCTTTTGTATGTAAATCTTCTGACTCGAGGGCTCATTATTCTATTTTTTTGTTCCTTTTAATGTCCATCCCTGTATCTTTATAGCCTGACCAAAGACAATAAATTTGGTCCAAGTGTCCTCTTTATCATTTGAATGCCCCTATATGTTTTACTTAACTATAGGCATATCATCTACATGTAGTGGTAGATAGATAGCTTCTCAATATTTTGTCCTTAAGTAGTTTATGATGCTATCATAATGACTTCACTTGAAGACAATTAAAAATACAAACAATTCAAACCATTTTTATTATTTCCTTTGTGATTACTTCAATCTACATAGTGTGATGTGCTAAAAAAATATGCTAAACCCTGATTTTGTTCTTGTTTAAATCCCATTGTATGGTTCATCTAAGTCATCTCTCTAAGCTCAGGAAGACAGATGGCATCTACTCGTTCTCGTTCTCACTCTAAGTTGAAGTTGGCAACTAAGGCTAGAACAAATTTTATGGTGGTGTATTCTAAAACTCGAGAGAAAATCTCATTATAGTCAACTCTCTTTGTGGATACTCCTTTGCAACTAAACTAGCATGAAACCTAAAAGGTTCATCAGTGGTTATTCTTCCTTTTCCTTGTAGAAAGTTGCATGGTGGAAGAGGAGCTGTTGCTAGGTTATATGGAACAACTAACAAGTTTTTATAATTTCTGATGTAGACAGGAGAGGAGATGGTGCACCGTATCATAATGTAAACACCCAAGTTGAATCTAACAAATTTCTTAGGACAATAAGGCTGATTTACAATGTATTTTAAGAGAGATATATTTATAATGCTATTTAGAATGTAATTTTTTTTTTTAATAATAATAAAGAGGCTCACAGTTTAAGAGAATGTTACATTCTTCTATTGATTCAACATACACTACAGATTCAATGTGCACTAACTTATTAACCAAATAAAAATTATTGTAGCATCATTTTCTATTTGATTTACACCGCAAATAAAAATATTAATGTTATTTGAATTGATGTGTTATAGTTTTCTAAAAAATCACTTGTTGGCATGTTCATGTCATGTGCGTGTCTATCCGTTTCTCTTGACTTGCATGTACTTGTTAGTTTACTAATAATCAATTTGTGCCTATGCAGTCTATATACAAGCCATCACATGATTCTTATGCAGAGATACCATCTCTTTCACTATAGCCTTGTGTTAATATGCCAAGTACAGTTTGGTCATTATACATATTTTCTTTTATACGTAGATACACTAATTTGTACAGAATCCTAAAATAGGAAACTCTTCATTACGAGATCAATTAAATAGCACTTAGATAGTGTAGAATGATTTTTTTTAAAAATAATAATTAGGAGATTATTTAGATAGCAATTAGATAATGTAGAACGAGAGGTTTCTTTTCGTGTAGTGCCTGAAGCTCTTCTTGCATGGCTCGCTGCCAACAAGCTTTTGGAGATGATAGAGAATAAGAACGAGGCATTGCTATAGTATCCAAAGTTATAGTGAGTCATGTATAAGGAAGACCATGCTTAATGTCGAGTGACTCTATTATGCTCTCGAGGCCCAATATCATTTGGATTAAGGTTGGGAAAGGGCGTTGCTAGCGTGGACAACGTCATTATAACACAAAGCCTAGCTTATAGCGTTTAACATATGACACATCATCGAATCATGGCAAGATCAACTATTGAAAGAATGTGAGACTCAAGGAAATATTGATTTTTAAGGAAACTCACATGTCTAGATATGAAGTTTGTTAGCACTAGATTATAATAAACAAAACCTTTTTGAGCAGCAATATATATACACCATAAAACCACATCGTGCAGATTGGACAGCAAATTTGTAGTGTTCAATGGGTGACACTAGGATAAAACAAACACACCTAAAAGTATGAATGAACTGATGACTACCGAATAAGTAGTGGTACGGAGAGTCATATTGCACAGTCTCCATACGCAAGAGATTAATCAAGTAAACGGCAGTAGATAAAGCTTCAACTTAGATTTTAGACGGAACATAAGATTCAATTAAGAGAGTACAAACGACATCCAAGATATACTGAATCTTGGGCTCAACCACTCCATTTTGTGGAGGGGTGTAGGGGTAAGAGCGCTGATAAATGATATCCTTCTACCTTAAGTAGTTATGAAAATTGTGAGATCTATATTCCCCCGAATCAGAACGTAAGACTAATACAAGCTAAATTATGTTTTAGTTAGAGAAACAAAGGTCGGAAACACAAATTACATGAGCCTTAAATTGAAGAACGCTCAGGTGAAATGACTTTAATCGTTGATGAATGTTATAAAGACTTGTCTTAACATGTGAAATGATTGGACTAACAGCCCAAACATCATAATGAATGACCTTAAAGCATTTTGTAGCACGACCTTCATGCATAGGAAAATGTAAGCTCTTCTTTTGCTAAGTTTATATGTAGCAGTCGAAACACAAACTAAGGGCCGGAAACTGATCTTTATTCTCAAATGCCAAGTTTCATTATTTGTGTTAATGCTGTAGAATTTGAATGACTCAAATCTTTTATATCATACCCTCACTTTTATTCGATAATGTAGTACAAGCTAAAGACATTAAACTAGGAATAGAAAAATGTAGAAGAAATAAACATCCCACTTTAGGCCCATTCACGATCATCGTCCCGAACACTTGATCACGCACAATACAATCACCACGAAGAAAATGAACATCATGGTCAGTATCCACCAATTGGTAGACAGAAATCAAATTTGTAGACAACTTTGGTGATACAATAAACATTTGAAACCATGTCTAAGAGTACGAACAACAGTAATATGAAGCAAACTGCCATTAGCAATCTTTATGTATTGGGCACCTTCATACTTGTGAATACCATGTAACATATTTATGCTGCTAGTCATAAGGTTTGAGGCACTCGAATCCATGAACCAAGAGGGTGGGAGTTCAAAATTCTTACCTTGAAGTCTAAGCCCCTGTTTGGTGCCCATTGTTTTAAAACTATTTTTGCTACATGATTATTTTCAATCACACAGTCACACAATAAAATATTCTGCTTGTAAACCCAAAACTTTTCCCTATTTTTTAATTATACATTCTCCTAAAAATACTATTTAATGTGAAATAATGGGCACCAAAAAGGGGCTAAGAGCAGAGAAAGCTGACACAATCATTTCTTGTATAATCTTGGGTGTGAGTCCGGGTTAATTAACACCCGCTAGTCTAGTCGAGGTTGTTGCAACATTTCGTGAAAGATCTGAAGCCGCCAGTGGGATTTGAACATTCATATGAAATGCTTGTGCCTGTTTGTCTTAGGGTTGTATGGGACATTCCTTAATGATATGGCCATCCTCCTTACAATAGTTGCAGTATTTCTTGCTACAATTCCATACATGTCCATATTCCTTGCAGCTGTAGCATTGAATTTTTGATTGGTTTTTTCCTCTTCTTTGAGCGACATAGGTTAAGTTCACCACTTTGGAATGAATCCTATCTTAGGTCATTCCTAGTTGGGTGGACAACCACTACTCATTTCTTAACAATTCACTAAGACATTCAAAAAGGGAAGAAATCATGATGCCATTTTGGTTTCCTAAACTAAAGAAGGATCTAGCTGTGACTCATGTTCCAGCTGGCGAGTCTTTATTAGCAAGCTTGATCAGGCAGTTTTAAATTCTGATCTCAACTTTATCATAAATTGATATCTCTGACTTTTTGCATGAACCTTTTGAACTACACCTAATGCTTCTTGAGGAACTTAACATGAATAATACTCGAATACTCGTTCCCTAAATTGAGAAACCTACTATAGAATAGTTCAATAGACAGATGACCTTGGCTGTAGTTAGCAATCTCCAACTGTAGTTGAAACCTTCTAACATTGTTGTGTAAACTTTAGATACGCCTTAAATACTCTCATATCTTTTTAGCAGTTGTGAATGAACGATGATTTTTCTCCATGTGAGGTTCAATAGATCACAACTGCGAAGACACAACTCTTGCATCCTTGCTTTCTCATTGAATAAGATCTATTCTGCTGCTAGGAGCTTTACTCTTGCCATCTATATAGCCCCACAACTCATTCCCTTTCACAGACATTCTAATTGGAAATCCATGCCAAATAATTTTTTCCATTCCAACGCACAATAGTGTTTCTCGTGACATCATTAAACAATATTGACTTCTAAATTGGAATTCCTAGGCCAAATGATTTTTTCCTTTAAAACGCACAATAGTGTTTTCTCGTGACATCATGAAACAATATTGACTTCTAGTGCACATAAACTCCAGAAAAAAATTCAGGCAATCTGCAACAAACTAAATCAATCGCTGCTAATAAAAAAGGAAGCTCAGAAAATTTGCACCCCAATATCCACAAAAGATTGAACTCACTAGGTATCAAGAGACCTTGATAAAAACCACAACTAATGCCTTCAAACTCCAGACATAAAGCAGCCAAGAAACAACAAAATTTTTTCCAAGAAAACACACCACTAAGATCGACAAAATTGACTAGAAAACCAAAAAGCCTCCCGAAGGGCTAAACTCGGATACTACGAGAGATTTAGACAACAAAGTATTTTGGTTCAGAAAATATCTCTGATATCATGTCAATCTGTCCGAATGTGTATATTTCATTGTGTTAACTAATTTGGAACTTAATTTGAAAGTCATAGTTTTAACCAGACTTTTTCGGGATGCTGCTAATAACCAACAAATAGCAAGTACTTTTCCTTGGATCGGTATATTTTTTCTGTATCCTGAAGTTTCCGGAAATTGGAAACGGAGATTCGAAAATTGATCAATGTTAGAAATTTGAAAGATCATTTTGAAATATGAAGGCTTTTGTTAAGGTTTACTAAAGTGGAACTTATAGAATGTTCTTATAGCCATAATAGAGAAAACATATGATAATGAAGTTCCAATAAAGGATTGTATAGTTCGAAGGAGTGATTATATTACGAATTTAAATTGAATTGTTAATAATAAGAATTAAACAAGATGGAATGCATGAGTTTAAAGTGGATTGAAAGAAATGGAAACGTGATATGCGTTTTACGTGGCTGGAAGTTACTTGTCAAGTTAAAATATCAATTCTAGAAAGTGAATAAATGATTATTAACATTAAAGCACATAATGCTCATATATTGCACTTTGTATAGAAGAGGACCTTATGATGGATGTGTTGCTGTGCTAGGATAATATAAGAATAAGGAAATATAGCAGGAAGAGGTGAAACCAGGCGAGAATAAATTAAAGGAAGGATAACTTAAATTATTGGGAAAATAATTATGGAGCAAGGAAGCTCTTGTTCACATGAGTAATGTGATCTCCGTGGAGCATTTTAGAAATGAGAGAGGTAGAACAATTCTTATATAACATAATGTGGAGAAAACTTTTGATTTTATTTTACCTTTTTCTAGAAGTCGTATGGGATAAAATAGATGGGCAGATCCCATGTTTATGCCTAAATCTGTTGTTTGTCGTGGAAAATAGGCATAAGTGATTGAACAAGAACATTTCTGTTGAGTTACTGAAATTCTATAAATTGAACAGTAACAACAGTTTAACCTTAATGTCATTTTCTTCATAACCACCAATGAGCTGTGTTGAAGAAGCCGACGTCATTATATAATTCAATACATCCTAAACCTGCTTTTTTAGGTTTTGTCGTTTATGTTTGGCATGTTTTGAACTGATTTGAAATATATGCAGGAAGAAACTGGGGAAGGTTTAGTCTTGGTAAAGCACAACAAAGGATGCCACTGCAAGAAATCAGGATGCCTTAAGAAGTATTGTGAGTGCTTCCAAGCAAATATTCTTTGTTCTGATAACTGTAAATGCTTGGACTGCAAAAATTATGAGGGAAGTGAAGAGAGGCAAGCTCTGTTTCATGGAGATCATGCCCACAACATGGCATACATCCAGCAGGCAGCAAATGCTGCCATCACTGGTGCTATTGGATCCTCTGGATATGGATCTCCTCCAATGAACAAGAAAAGAAAAGGTCAGGAACTCTTCTTTGGATCAACAGTGGAAGATCCTATGCAGAAGCTCCGGCAATTTCAACAGGTAAATATAATTTGTAGTGTTAAAAATTGACATACTTTCTAGAGTGGTGGAAAATCATTTGACTTTTTATCTGAAGAATACTTTCTTTCTATTTACAGGCAGACCAAATCAAGGCTTCTTTACCTTCCTCTTCATTGCCATTGATTCCTGGTGCTTGTGCTGGCAATGCATTAACTTTGGGCCCTTCAAAATTTACCTACAGGTAGAAATGTTACCTTCTATCTGAAAAGTCATTCTTGAGTACTAGTTCAGACAACTAACAAGTGCATATTGTCTGAAGATCTCTCCTAGATGGTATCATTCAACCCCAGGACTTGAAGGAACTTTGCTCAGTGTTGGTGATATACTCGGGAGAAGCTGCCAAGATGCTTGCAGGTAAATATAGATTTGTGAAGAATCCCAAGTTTCTAAGATCAGTCGTGTTATTTAAATTATCAGTGCATCTCAGTTCCTATTGTTTATAAGAGGCATACTCTACTAGCTAGCAATGAGATGTGTTCAGGAAAAATTCCTTCAAAATATTAACAAAAAGGCGGAAGCCTTCAGCAAATCTGTAGATTGTTGTATGAAGTTTGTCAAATACACAAGTTAATACTGAAGAATAATATATTCAGTGCCAGATAGTTTTATTTAAGATATCTAGCAAAAACTTGGTTCATGTAGTGTTACAGTTCCTTCGATAGTTTTGAGCAACTTGGATCCCAGATAATATATTAGGAACCACCTTTCGATACCGAAGTGCATCTCTACTAAATTATATTTCAAGACAATGTGTTTTGTTCCACAACAAAAGAGTAATCCTTCGTGGCATTTCAAAAAATGCTGATGAAGTACATTTAAGTACTTATTGCTTTTTGATGGATATGATTAAATGGTGCTCTTTTCAGTACATGAAAATGCTCTAAATAATATTCTTCCAGAGGAAAGAAAAACTGCAGAAGACCGGGCAGAGAAGCCTAGAGAAACCTTGCCGGCTTCATCAATGCAAGATCAATGTCAATCCCCAAAGAATGCAAGAGCTGAGAAACCTTTGATTGATGATCTCTCAAGTGGCAACCAGGCTGAGACGAAAAACTCTGAGGAGTCTACTTCCAATGGAGCTGATGACTCACAAGGAAGGCCAATGTCTCCCAGTACACTAGCTTTGATGTGCGATGAACAAGATACAATATTTACTCCTGCTGTCTCCCCTAATGGGCTATCAGGCCATAATTGTGTGACTACACAGTTACTGAATAGGCAAGACCTGACTGAAACCTATGCAGAGCAAGAAAGAATTGTTTTGACAAAATTCCGTGATTGTCTTAACAGGCTCATCACTTTAGGAGAAATAAAAGGCTAGTTTATGTTTCCTCTTCATTTTGCATTTTGTCCTATAAATATACTCTTTACATTGGTCATTTGCAAAATACTGACTCATTTGTTGCATGTGCAGAAACAAAGTATTCTTCCTTGTCACAAACAGAATCGCTTCAGCAAAATGAGCCAACCAGCAATGGAACAAAAAATGTGAGAACTGATACAAGGAGTCCACAAACAACCAATTAGCAATGGTGTTGGAAAGTTGGTGTTTAACCAGCCAGGACATCTTCAATAGGTAGTATTGCAGCAGTAGTTGCTGCCAATAATGAGCCACATTCAAAAAGTATCTACCCCCAGCGCACGCAATGAAAATGGGGTTGTAATACCAAAAAGCAAAAAGAGATGTAAATGTTTAGGACAAGACATTTACACAGGAATATGCTGATCTCTGTAATATTAGGCTGGTCTTTGGTGCAGCGGCAAACGTTATATAGTGAGCATTGTTAGCAAGGATTGAGTAGAGTCTGAAACGTTTTTTTATGTATTCACTGATACATTAACTAAATTTAAAATTTTACAAATATTATTGCAGAAGTTTCTTAGGAACATGTTTAAATGCAAATTATGTGGCTCTTGTTGACTTCATACTTGGGCGTTTTGTAGATTAATGATCTATAACCAGAATATACACGTGACTAAAGTACTGATTAAGAAATGCACTAATTTTCTTGAAATAAAAAATGTTAGTTTAAAAAATATAATTTTTCTTCCCCAAACCTCCAGTCTCATTGCCTAGGGATGTCAACAGGGTTGGGGCGGCCCTTCTGATCCCCTATCCTACAGAGGGATTTTCGAGATGTGGGGCGGGAATTAAAACTCCATCCCCTCTCATGGTCTCGTGCCCCAATTCAAACACAGGTCTAGATATGAAGATGGACTGCGGATGGACAGTGAATGGAAGAGGGTGGGGACGAGTCTGTGGGAGTTGGAGTGAGGGAGGAAATTGAATTTTCAAATAAATTCTTTGGAAGTAGTCAGTGTTCTAAAAAGCGTAAAGCGTGACTAGACGTGAAGGCCAAACTTTAAGTTTTACAAGTTTAGGCGAAGCTTATACGTAAAAAAGCTTTTTTTTTAATTTTAATTTTTAATCATTGTAAAAAACTTCAACAATTCGAATAATACATACCAAAGAAATAAAATTATAAAATACTGCATTTAATTAATAATTTCTNAAATTGAATTTTCAAATAAATTCTTTGGAAGTAGTCAGTGTTCTAAAAAGCGTAAAGCGTGACTAGACGTGAAGGCCAAACTTTAAGTTTTACAAGTTTAGGCGAAGCTTATACGTAAAAAAGCTTTTTTTTTAATTTTAATTTTTAATCATTGTAAAAAACTTCAATAATTCAATAATACATACCAAACATCTAAAATTATAAAATATTGTATTTATTTAATAATTCCTACATAAAGATAAGTTTCAAAATCATAATTACATAACGTAGATAGCTTGTAGCTTAAATCTTATCTAATTTAAGTTTTTATCGGACTCCAATTCATTTTAAAGTATTATCTTTTTTCCGTTATTTCGTCTTCTCAGTTCTCTGGAGTCTGGAATTTTTGAAGTTTGAAGGAATAGTGGACTACTGAGTTTAGATTGTGGGTTTTATTTATTAAAAAAATAAAGGAAAAATTGGGCCTCCTTAAAATTTGGGCCTGACGCGCGCCTAGGAACGCTTAGACAAGTATTAAGCGGTCAACGACAACGTTGACCACTTAATTTCCACTTAGGCTAGGCGCGCCTAGGCGTGCATTAAGCGGTCAACAACAGCGTTGACCGCTTAATTTTCGCTTAGACTCAAGGCGAAGTGTTTTCATCACGCTTCGCGCCTAGACAGTTTTTTAGAACAGAGGAAGTAGTAAAGAGGAAATTGAATTTTCAAAATTTCATTATTTTATTTGAATGTGAAGGTATAATAGTTTTTATCGCTCATGATCTGTGATCATGTGAACTCCACTTCTATTTCATATAATCACCCTGATAAAGAATGCTTTGCATATCTCAAATTTATTGAGGATGAGACAGTTTTGTAGAAAACGTATAGTGCAAGAAAACAAAAATTGCAGAAATAAAATCTACAAGGAGCCCAGATAGTTATTTGGTGCAATGACACCTACCTTCACTTGCTCAAGATCAGCACTCTTGCACTGTGTAAGAAATGTCCACCACAAGTGAAGAAATTATAGTCCTTGCCACTATATACTAATTTGCTAAAGACATTTTGGTTGCTGTATTACTAACTTTTGCAAGGTAATATTATATGTTGCTTAGTTTTAGCGTGAATGTAATCATGAATGAAAAATATTTGTCCTCTGTACCTTTTTAGCTTTGCAGTTTGCAAAGTGTTTATTTAATAATTTTGACCATGCTACATGTATTGATGTACATAAAGACTAGACACATTGGTTTACACTCATGTGAGTTGACATATTTTGGTACATTATTTTTGACAACACATTTTCTAATCAACTACTAGATTTGACACATAGATGAGTGTTAATCAAAGTGTAAACTTTGTATGTATAAATAGTTTAATCATTTTATTATTAACAAATTAATTAGAGAATTCAAAAGAGTCCCTCTCAGAATGATATCTTTAATACTGTGGCAGAAAGTATACATCTAGTTTTTAATAATAAACATATTTACTGTAGTGTTTTTTTTTTCTTTACACCATTTTACCACTGAAAAAATCAATAATGTGATCATCAAATATCAACGGACTTCTATAATTCTATTGGGTACTCCGTTGAAGACCTTCAGATAGTTAATA
This sequence comes from Fraxinus ornus, assembly GCA_903798235.1. Lineage (NCBI taxonomy): Eukaryota > Viridiplantae > Streptophyta > Magnoliopsida > Lamiales > Oleaceae > Fraxinus > Fraxinus ornus. The sequence goes on along the minus strand of CAIGRF010370557.1, from coordinate 2,994 downwards.
TTTTAGATAGATTAGGGTACGGATCAGCCTCACTCTTCATGCCACAGCGTTGCTTGGCATTTTCTGCTGTTGTCAGCCTGGTGAAATAAATACCCCGACGTCGATCTTTTTCAATAAAATCGTCACGCAGTAAATCAACAAAGTCCAAAGTGATGTCTTTTTCCCATTCAAGTTTACCTAAAGTACTAGAGTGAATATGATCTTCACCAGGCATACGTAATGCTTTAACTAGTACACAGAAGTGTATACCATGATTCTTTTGTCTACCAATAAATGCATGCATTGACCTTGTCCAAATTATTATGGGGCATAATGTGTTATATATGATCATGCATGCAACTGTGCAAGAACTTCTTCTGGTGCTTCCTGCACAGAATGAATGTTGTCAACTTGTCCACTAAATAATGAATATATCCCAATTAGGATAACAGTTTGTTTAATTCTTTAATGATTTGAAAGTTTATCGTGCTGCATCAACCCGACCTATATAGGATGGCTCGATCGGCCACAATGAAGTATGTTTCTTTTGTTGAAGTGTAAAGTGTATCGTGCTGCATCGACCAGACCTACTTTGGAATGGCTTGGCTCGCCACGCCGAAAACTGCAATGGCATTTTAACTTTTCTCTTCTTTGTTTTACTGTTTTTTGAACGGTTTGGCACAAGTTTCCATCCCAAACATCAACAACAAGAACATGAAGTTAAGTAGCTGCTGTTTCATTCTATACTTTGTTACTATTAATCAACAAACATGTTATTGAATTAATAATTACCCAGATAATTATTTTCAATCCTACAGATAATTAACAACTTTCGTCCTAAATTTCAGTAACTACTTATAATGTCATAATGCCAGTACTCTGTTTAAATACAGGTTGATGAGTTACTTTCTGCAAAAACAATTTATGTTAGCAAAACCATTAAATTAATAGATTCTTACTATGCAATTAGCGTGTTTGTGATTCTGCCTTTGTCATTGCTTGTGGTTACGCGGATGAAGGCAAAGATCTCGTTGGACAATGAATTAACTTAAAAATGTAAAAAAGTTGAGCGTAAACGAGATAATTTTAAGACGATGTGTGACTCTAATAGTTATTCTAAACGATATAAAGTTAGCCTAGTTACCAAATGTTTGACTTAGAAAGATGGCATTTGTCGTACCAGTTGGAAGTTTTAAACTTTCAAATAAAAAATTGATTTAATTTTAGTTTTTAAGTTTTGTCATTGTTTTGATTTTCAGATTTAATATAAAATATAAAATTATAATCTTAGAATGTAACTTATATTTGAATTAATTAATTTTCAAGAATGTGGGCCTTGAATTTCTCACTATAAATGTGAGTTGGTCTTTCATTGTTTGATACACAACTTTACAGAATATGCATTTTATAATATATTCTCTTATTATTTTTGATAACTTCATACAAGATTCATTCTTTGTCTCCGTGTAATCGTGCCCATGGAAGGAGAACCATCACAAGCTATAAGAGTTTCATCTTGAGGCCTTGCTTCGTAGATAGTATCCTGTATGAAGGAGGCTATACATTTATACAAGTTTAAGATAACGATTTTCACTACTGTTTTAGGCCAACATTTTTAAGTCTCTTCTCATTTTTGTGTTATTTAAATTTGTTATTATAATTGATATTCTATTACACAAGTCACTTATTTTCATAACAATCTAAAGTCGCGTGTCTGATTTGTGTAATAAAAACTCATGCTAGTTGATATTATACTCAGTAGTCTCATTACGTTTAATTTTGTATTCAATTGTGTTACAATTTCTAGAACCTTAGGTAATCTTCACTTTTGAAGTTTACAGCATAAATAGTCTCCAACTTTAAAGTTTTGTACATCACCTTTGCATTCTGAAAACGTAAACACACACACACATAATATTACATATTTTTTAAAAACTAAATATTACACTATTTTTATTCCTTCAATATTTTATTTTCAAGCACAGATTTTCAGTTTTATAACATAGTGCAGAAAGATAGAAATCATCTTCAATTATCTGTTGCTATTTTGTCTAACTTTCTGCTATTGTACGTTTTTTTTTATTATTAAATTGTTGATTATCAGTTATCTATTTCTTCTATAATTGTTTATTGTGGAAATTTTTTATCTTAAAATCTGGTTTAAATGTTCACTAAATTGTAAAACTTTGACAACTTGCATTTATTGAGAAGTGCTTTATCCTATTCATTGTAGTCTTTTATTTGCAATTTGCAATTGTGATTTAGTTATCTTGTAACATAATAGTAATATATACACACATACACATACATACAGATTCAATTGTGATATATATCGACAAATTTATGTATCTACACTTGCTTCTTTTGCCTGAATAAGTCCTAATGTAAGAATAACATCTCGTAAAGACACTATCATTGCTAAGCCTGAAAAATTTGATGGAATTTTTTTAGAAGATGAAGAAAACAAATGAAATATTTGTTGACAGTTCTTCATTTAATTTCTGCCGTACAAGAAAATAATTAAGGTAGAGATTCTACCTCATGGTACAACCAGAACAAATTGAATTCCACTTTCATAATTGAATTCTAAGTCCTCTTTTTGATAGATTTTAGGATATTTATCAAAATATGAGTGCTAAAGAGCTTTGAAAACCTAGATTTAATGAGTCAACCTTTAAAAAACTTGTTATGGTGGACGAGAAACCTATGTATAATTATATTCATGAATTTCAAGACTTACTACGCCATGTAGAAGAAAATGGGTCAAGTTAGTCATATAATAAGATCAAGAAACTTATGGATCTAAACTTGATCCCAAAATCTCAAGTTTGTAATATTAAGTGTGAGGTACTGTGAGTCATAACAAGATCAAGAACCTACGGATCTAAACTTGATCCAAAAAGCTCAAGTTGGTAACAGTATGTGTGAAGTTTGTGTGCCAGCCATATTGTTCACGAAAATAATTGTTCGTTTTAAATCACCGCAAGTGTATGGTTCGTAACAAGTAATAAAGTG
>CAIGRF010370539.1:5455-20956 GCA_903798235.1 Fraxinus ornus | reverse complement strand
TGCACCAAACAGGGGCTAAATCATAAAATCGCGTCTTTAAAAAAATTAAACATTCTCAACTAATAAATTCAATATTAATATTATTGAACAAAACAAACCATTAAATTTAAAGGCCGTAAAACTTAATATTTTCGTATGTCGAAATCCATTGGCAGTCTGTTGCATCATCCCGCCACAGCTCCAATAGACCCGATCTAGCCTGTAAAAATTTGTAAGAGTGAGTATTTAAAAAAAAAAAAGGCTTAGTAAGATACATGCAGTTTTCAATTATATACAATAAAATAACATTTCATACCACTATTCTCTTATGAAGTGTATCGGTGACCAATAACACACCCATCTCAGGTAATCTTAAATTTTCGAAGGATCTCTTATCTCTTAATAATAAACCCGAATGTCCACTAACAATTCATGCATAAAAAACTGAATATAAAAGTATAAGGAAACAAACAATTTGCATATAAGTATTTTATCTTAATTGATCAAACGTGCTCTTGAAAAAAAAAAAATTAAAAATTTACAGTTGTTTTATATGAAAGCTACCGTGTAAAATTTATTTGGTTTGTGGGACAATTGAGTACTATTTATTGTTGAAAAATATAGTGGTTGAGTAATGGTGCAATTGTGATAAAAAAATCGTATTTATCATATTTGATAAAAATTGAATTTCTAGTAAACAATTCACAAGGTGACATGTGTACAAAATACTTATCACAACAAAAAGGTTATTCTAATCCTAATATATGATAGTGATGGCAACTTGATTTTAAATAGAATTATAAAAAACCAAAAAATAAAATAATAATCTAACATCCATTCACGTGGCTATCATCGTCTCAATTTACTTTGATTTAAACATAAATAAAAAAATTACATTTTTTTTGAACTTTAATATCTTGAGACTTACTTATCTGAATTAACTTTTTCTCGAGCCTAATTTACATAATTAATTACGAACTATCTAACGAGACTCGTATTGATATATTTTTCGTCTCTTAGACAATATCTAAAAATTTTGCTCAAGATTTGAAGTCAATACATATATTATTTTAGTCCCTCAACTTTTTAAAAATAAAAATATGGCATGTAAATAATTATATTCTAAAAATTTTCGGGATGATACAATTACCGTCGAGTTGAAAAAATAAAATAAAAAATTTGTTGTTAAATAAAAAGAGGCAAAATATACCCATAAATTAAAGTTAAAGTGGATCATAATTTAAAAATTCATTTATGATTGGAATATTATAAAAAAAAAATCATTATTTAAAAAAAAAACTAAATCTAATATCTACATTAGCTTTATATATTCTCTTAGTGTTTTTATAGTTGCATTTATATTTCACGTTCCATAAAATTATGTTCACGATATTTTAAAACTATCTTAATAGATAAATGATGTTTGATATGCTTTAAATTTTTTTTAGAAACGAGTCATTTTAATTTGAATTAAATTAGTTGTGCATCCATTGTGTACAGCTAGTTTGACATTATATAACGTGGCAAAATCGAGACCATTAATTGTTTTAAGTTTCATTGAAATTAATGACAAAACTATGTATCATATTATGGAATGTGAATAAAAGACGTCAGTTAGAAAATGTTAGTGTAGCAAAATTGTTTAAATTTTGAATCACGTTGTGTATTTTAACTAATTATTCTTTTAAAAGCCTTTTTAAATTGCTTTTAAATAATTATAATGTATCAGAGAAGTTTTGTAGATCTTTTTAGTTATATTTAGGGTCCGTTTGATTGCGAATGTGGAAAATGGGTGAAAAAAAATGAGTTACAGGGAATTGAATTGCCTAAAAATTATTTTATTGGAAATTGTAATTAATTGTGTTTGATTGGTATAATTTTTCACCTGGAAAATATTGAAATTTTGGTGTCCGTTTGACTTTTTTTTTCATGGAAATTGTCCATTAAAGTGATAATTTTTTTACCATCGAGTCTAGAATTTATTCCAATTGCCAAAAAAAATTTAAAAATTTAAAAAAATATATCATACCGAATATCATTCGTTTGACTTTATTTTGCATGTAAATTGTCAATAAAAGTGATAAATTTTTTTACCATTATATCTAAAAAAATTTCCAATTGCCAAAAAAAGAGAGACAAAAGCTGAAAAATCAAAAACTGCCAAAACACGAGGAAAACAAAGTCATTCATTTAAAGGAAAATGAGGCGCGTGACATTGCGGCTGTAAAATGAATTCCAAGTAAAATAATTGCAATCAAACATTGAAAAAGTTGGAAAATGGCAAACATTTTTCATTTTCCATGGAAAATGAAAGGTATCAAACAGGGACTTATATCATAGCTGAAGCTATACTATTGAAAAATGAAAATACTCAAATAGGCGCATTTTTTCAGCTTCAAGACCTAGATTTGAGATAATGGCCATCATAATTAAAATTTTAAAGGCAAGAAGAAGAAAAATCTTTGATTTCTTTCAAAAAAAGAAAAGAAAAGAAGTACTAGCTTTCTTTGGAGTACTAACTCGATCGATTAATTATCGGTTCTATTGCATATTGGTCCAAATGCCTGGACCGGACAAGTGTTCGATTCAAGAGTCTTCAATCATTTGATATCGACTCTGTATTTCTGCTCATAAAATTTGGTACAGTAACAATTTCAACAATAGCACAAATCTGTCCGATTAAAATTTTTATTCAACATAATTAACAATGGGAAAAAAAAAAAAAAAAAAAAAAAATCCCACGTTGGAGTTTGGCGAGGTGGGTGCACGTGCAGCATTAGTTTTTTAAGTCATTAATTTTGACATTGGTTGACCAGTGACCACGTCTCTTGTTCTTCTTTGCCGTCACCGTGTTCTTTGCACCATGAAATTGCTAGGAACCTATGAAACTTGGAAAAATTTACAAACCAATAACAAAGGCCAACCCTCATGACAAGAAATAAGTTAAGTTAGCCTATCTTAATCATGACACCCAACTCTGACAGTTTTCTTGCTGACTTTCTAGAAAAAATATGAAATTTGCATTTTACAGAATTAAGATTGGTTAGTAAAAATGTAATTTTGAAAAACATACTTAGCAAAGTAAACAAGGTTTGACATTTCTTAGATAGGGGGTTCAATTTTCTTGTACGAAACTTCTGAGAGTGAAGTTTGGATTTTTCAGTTCATGGAAACATTGCAACACCACTCATTTTTTCTTTACCAAATAAATTGGTGGAGGTTATTGACAAACCCACAAAGCAGGTCAAGTCAGCATTTTATGATCATATGTCCTTTCAAATTTTGAGATGAAAGGATTCATTTGATCAGTGTTTTTTGTTTATGCCCACAAAATGTTTGTTGATTTTTCCGCTAGATTTATATCTCTTGTTTGTATCTGTATTTTCTTGCAAAATTTAGTCCTGTCTTCTCCAATAAGCACATCCCAATGTCCTATGAATTTCAACTATGTTCTAACAATCCCGTGGGACTCATCTTCCTGCAAAAACAATGGAGAAAATTCCGAGTTTGATGCCTCTAGGAGTTGTTGTCAGACTCTTATCAGCCTTTATGGCATTGGATTTGCCCAACACCTCAAGCAGACGTCTAGATTCCGCCTTCCCGATCTTTCCACTTCCATTTCTTGTCTCTTTGATTTTCAAACTAGGCTCAATTCTCTGTCCCTCGATAAAAATCTTTCTTCTATGTGTTTTGAACCTCATCGTTTCGTCAACACAACTAACGTGTGTGCCAATATTCAATCGAAGCAGGATTGGCTCATGGCTTTAGGACCGTCTACTTCCCTAGACACTGGCTGCAGCCAAGACCTTTCTGACCTCACAGCCTGTGATGCATGTGTTCATGCTGGTTTTCAGGTTCAGGCTCGATTGCTAACAATCGATGGCAATAGTTCTCACGCTAAAGGTTGCTTTTACTACGCGATTCTATATGCTGCAGGAATAGTAAATAAGTTTGGCCCTGAAAGTGCTGGTGCACTTACCTGCATTTTTGGACTGCCTTTGTCCTTGCAAGCAGACTCAAGGGGTACAGGCGAATTGGCTCTGATATCTGGATCAGTTGGAGCTGGTTTTGCCATTTCGGTCGTACTATGCTCAATTGGTTGTGTCATCTGGTGGGATAGAAGGAAAAAAGGGCAGGAAGTTTCAGTAGGCTTTTCAAGTTTGGAGTCTGATGTAGATGATAATAAATTGCTGCACTGGGAGCCCCAGATTGGGTCAATCTGTTTCAAGAGGGATGATCTTGACAAAGCAACCAAAAAATTTTCTTCCAAGAATTTCATTGGTAAAGGTCAGTTTGGAGTTGTTTACAAAGGGAAATTACCAGATGGAACCATGATCGCGGTCAAGAACATCGTAGATTCAGATTTTCAAGGGGACGCTGACTTTATCCGGGAAGTCGAGATCATTAGCACCTTGAAACATCGAAATCTAGTGCCCTTTCTAGGTTGTTGTGTCTCGAGAGGAAGTAACTACAACGAAGAGGAGGACAAGAGATACCTAGTCTACGATTACATGACAAACGGAAATCTACACGACCACTTGTTCTTCTCTGAGAAAGGTAAATTCAAAAATGGAAAGAGGCCACTTACTTGGCCTCAGAGGAAGAGCATAATTTTGGATGTAGCAAACGCACTAGCTTATCTTCACTATGGAGTGAAGCCTCCTGTATATCATAGGGATATTAAGCCCACAAACATACTGTTAGATTCGTACATGAGAGCGCGAGTTGCAGACTTTGGACTGGCAAAACAAGGATGTGAAGGCGAGTCCCATTTCACTACAAGAATTGCAGGAACTCATGGTTATCTGGCACCCGAATATGCTTTATACGGTCAATTAACAGAAAAGAGCGATGTTTACAGTTTCGGAATAGTTATTCTGGAAATAATGTGTGGAAGAAAGGCTCTTGATTTATCATCACTGGAAAATCCAAACACGTTCTTGATCACGGATTGGGCTTGGTCGCTAGTGAAAGCCAGTAGGGTAAAAGAAGCTTTTGATCCTTGCTTGTTGGAAGGTGAGGGTTCTGTTAATAGATATCCGAAAGAAATAATGGAAAGGTTTCTTCGGGTTGGACTTTTGTGTGCTCATTTGATGGTGGCTTTAAGGCCTACGATATTGGATGCCCTGAAAATGCTCGAAGGTGATATGGAAGTTCCTGTGATTCCTGATAGGCCAATTTATACTCATGAAAACGTGTTAATTTCTGCACTGACACGGAAAAAACCGTAACCGAAGTCGGGGAAATGTGTTCTATTGATGTTATTATAGCCTTTTGTACATAGTTCTTGTGTTAGCATAGAGTTTATGCACAAGGAACAAATTGCTGTCAGAACTAAACTTTTAGCACCCTTGTACATAATGTAAACTACTAGTTAATGTCAGTTTTAGAAAGTGGATTTTGTGCTTACTTTATCATCTTATTTGCCTTGAGAAATTTGTCAACAATTCTTGTGCATTTAGCATTACTTTTATATACTTTACAAATTCGTTGGGTGCAACAAAGCCTTTCTTAAGTCCAGAGACTCGATCGTTCAAATGATGGTGATCGAATGTCATAAAAGATTTAACTAGCTTTCACTAGACACCAATTAATTTTCAGATGAGATAGTTGAAATCTAATCATACATGTGGTATCAGACCTAGGGATATGGGTTTGAATCACAAGAACGCCATGTTGAAGGAGAGATTGTTGGTGTGTAACAAGGTCACTCTTAAATATGTGAATTGGATTACTCAAATAATGGTGATCGAATGCCATAAAATGTTTAGAATGTCTTCACTGGACATCAATTTTTTTTAGATGAGATAACTGAATCCGACACTATATAAATTCAACAAATATGACTAATAAAACCCCCTAACAAAACGCCCGGCTTCAATTCTTTTATATCAAACACTTTTTTTTTATTTTTTGGGAAATCTCCCTCCCTCCCTCTCTCATGGGAGATCCTCCAAAATCACCAACACCAAATTTTNTTTATTTTTTGGGAAATCTCCCTCCCTCCCTCTCTCATGGGAGATCCTCCAAAATCACCAACACCAAATTTTTTACAGCATTCTTGGAATTCCAAAGACAGCATCCCTTGCAGAAATTGGCAAAGCCTACAAATCCCTTGTTATGAAATGGCACCCTGATAGAAATCCTTCCATCAAAGCCGAAGCTGAAGTAAAGTTCAGATCCATCAACGAGGCCTATAGGGTACGTTAATTATTTCTTGCATGATAAAATAAATATCGATCTTCGTATTAGTATCTAATTTTTCGACGCTAAATACAATTTCAGGTCCTCAGCCTTAAGAAAAGGGAAGAAGCAAATGCAGGAAGTCAAAACAAGACAGAAGAAAAAAATCTGATGATGATGAAGAATTGCACATTTCTAGCCCCACAATTCTTTCACGTACCACAAGCAGGATCAGACCAATGCCAAGTCCAAGAGATTTGTCACACAGTACAAGCCACGGAAGCACAACTACAACATCAAGGGATTTCTATTCCTCTCAACCAAAATCTCCTACAGGGGCTAGCAACCTTTCAGCCCCGACTACACCAAAGGAGGCAAATTCTCTATGAAAAATAGCCAGCCGAAGAACTGCGATGCCTATTATATTTTTCACAATCCACAGCTCGAAGAAAACCGCAGCCTATCGAGAAAAAGATCAAATGCACCATCGAGGAATTGTGCCATGGATGTGTAAAGAAGATAAAGATCACAAGAGAGGTCGTCTCAAATACCAGGTATGTGGATTCTGCCTTTAATTATACGTCCAACTCCAAATGAAGTTTTTCTTCCTTTTTCTTGAATGATGATTTGGACTTTTCTCATAAAATATGAAATCAGGCAACGAAATAATGTTTTCTAAAATCTATAGCTACTTATCTTTGCATGGATCTCTCTTTTGTTACAGTTTTTTTTTTTTTTGTTACAGTTTAATCGTAGAAGAGGAGGAGATACTAATGATAAAAGTGAACCCGGGGTGGCAAAAGGGAACAAAGATCACCTTTGAAGGGAAAAGAGATGAGAGGCCGGGAACCCTTCCTGCTGACATAATCTTCGCCATTGATGAAAAAGGACATCCATTGTTTAATCGCGAAGGCGACGATCTGGAGCTAGGAGTTGAGGTCCCTTCGGTTCAGGCCCTGAGAGGATGCACAATTTCTTTCCCTCTGTTAGGAGGAGGCGACGTGACATTGTCAATAGATGATATAATATACCCAGGATATGAAAAACTCATACCTGGACAAGGCATGCCTAAATCCAAAGAACACGGTAGAAGAGGAGGCCTTCGCCTCAAATTTCTGGTTGAATTACGAACATAATTGTCCAATGAACAACTCATAGTAGTTAGCATTTTACAAGAATGTTTTTGATCACTGAATTCCTTTTTCTTCGAGTCTTGAAACAAAATTTTGATTTCAGTTGGTAGAATTATGTACATGCATTTTTACTTTTAGCAGGTTTATAATGTATAAGGATCTGTACGTAAGCATCCCAGAGATAATTAACAGAGAAATTTTACAGCGATCCCTGTCATTTATGCCTACCAGGAATTTATTTACAAGAATTTGGCCCTAACTCAAGGAAACAAATGATAGAATGCTGTTCAAACTGATGTTTTGCGTCTCAAAAGCATATAATTACTCGCGTAAAAAACTAATTGCTAAAGTAAACAACTAGGAACTTGAAATGAATATTATGTATGAAAAACAAACCATAAACGGGTATAAAACAATTCATCACATTTCATTGTCAGTCTGTCTTATTTCCTTACAAACTATTTTTGACTTTTCCCACAAATCACTAGCTCAGTTTGATATTTCTGCACATTAAAAGTTAGTTATACTATATGGTTTGTCATACATTTACGGTGTGTCTCACCTAAAGAGACAATTGGATTGCACAATTCTCAGCATATCAACTGCTCGGACGGCCATTGGGCAACTGAATCAGAAGTCTTTAGGCCGGGAGCATTATGATGGTGAAAGTTGTTCTCTTAGAAAGGGAACTTCCACTAGCGTACCGACAATATTATCACCAACAATCACCGTGTCTCCTTCTGAAGCTGCTTTCCTCTTGACATAGCCTAACCCAAAAGGCTTAGACGCTTTTCTACCAGCAGTGAAGCTTGTCAGTTTGCCAACCTGCACAATTATATATAGATTGCTCGTCACCTCAGCCTTGTAAAGGTCAACAAAACTCAGATCACATCAAGCGAACAATAATAGGTGCCAATCTAGGATAGTCTTTTCCTTTTGCTGAGTATGAATGATTAAGAAAGCAAAAATGCCATGCTTAAGTTATGATGGTCAGACTATGCAAAAGCCATAAACTAATTCATGTTCTTTTCTGTATTTAAGCTAGCTTTTATGGTCAGTAAAATACTAAAACTACTTTTAATGATATCAACATTTCGAAAAAGAAAAATAAAAGTGAAAGTGAAACCTTTTTCCCATCAACTGTAATGAAACTGCCTGGTTCTGCTGGAGACGGTAGGCGAATTCCCCACAATCTCTGCTTGATGCCATCATAAGTTACGAGTCTAGAAATAGTCTCTTGTCCTTTGTAACATCCTGATAAAGAACTTAGTTTCAAACCACCACTTCCACTCTAATTTTGTGAAGAAATACCAGTCTACGAAATCACACAACCTTTATTTAAAGAAATAGCCCTCCAGAGACCAGCCTCTAGAACATTAAATTCATCCGTGAGTTCTTTGCCAGGAGCTGGCCTTCCTGAAGAAGATAAGCACGCAGGTTACAGATTTCCATACAAGGAACCAAATGATAGACAGCAAAACCTCACAATCAGAATAATAGTTAAATCATAATTTCAATTAGAACCAGTAGAATGATAAAGAAATTAGAAAAGTCAGGAGCCCAGGAAACATGATAAAGGATATGCCAAATACTGGAAAAAAGTTAACATCCACCAAGAACAGATAAACAACATGTGAAGTCAAAATGGAACAAGAGAAATGGATCAAAGAGTAATAATGAAGATCCAAAACAATAACTCAAGAATTAAACAACCTTGAAGAATCCTTAATGTCTCCCAAGCATTAGAGCCCATGGGGATTGCACCCTGACCTAGAAGAGCCTTCCAGACTGATTCAGCAACAGCTGGAGACATCAATAATGTAAAACCTTCTTGTGAAATAACATTTCCCACAGCCACAGTCAATGGCTTTCCACTAACCTGCATTAGGAATAGGAATGCAAATTATGTTTCCATAATATATGTGGCTGGATAAATATAATAGTGTGCATACTGAAAAGGTTACTAGTCATTCAGCATTCATCATCCAGATATAAAGTTCTCAATTAGGAAATTTGACATGAATTTGCCAATTATATTAGCCATTTTTGTTAAAATGTGATGATTGTGATAACAATAACAATGATGTTGAAGTTCTCTCTCTGGCCAACAGTTTGGGAGCCAATTCAGAAACGGAGCTAAAATAAGCATCAATCTTTGAACTGTAGAAGCTAATTCTTTTGCCATCAAGTGGCAAAGGTACAAGTGTAGGTTTGTGAAATTTTGGAAAAGAGCAGGCTGCCAGGCTGTAATACGCTAACTCGTGGCAATGACAAAAACTTTAAATTAATATTCTGTGGGTCAAGATTACATGCACTGGGGCCACCGAGGTTCGATATATTAATGCATAAGAATGCAGAAGCCACATAATACAGACCATAACATCTTGGTTGATGAGCACAGGCCAACCTACTTGACATATATTACTCTTTAGGCGCTTTTTTATCCTTAATTTGTACTAAAAAGTTAGCACGCCTCATGTGCGTAAATTCACAATCTATGAGAACTAGTTAGAATCTCTTCAGTACCCAGTTCTATGTGTACATAAAGGTCAAAGTAAACAAAGGCGCCCTAAAAATGATAGTGTCATTTCAAATAGCTAATTCCATCCCACTCTATATAGCAATCAATTTTCCTGGCCTGTTAAAGAATGCAGACCCACCACCTCCAAATGGCTTCTACCAGTAACATTGATATCTTTTTATCTGGGTCTACTCCAATCCCCAGATCAGGCACCAAGCACATAAATGGATCATTATAACCCTTCTAAGATGCTTCTCTTCGACAAGACCTTTACAAAGACGGCATACTGCAATCTTAGTGACTGCCAATGTTCTAAGAGGGCGTCTAGACGGCGCCTTGAGCGGCGGAACTGCTAAGTCAAGTGATTTGGCGTCTTATTTAGTGGTCAATAATTGCTTACCTAGACACAATTATGTGCGCCTAATCTTTTTTTTTTTACAATTCTTTCAAGTTAAAATTTAAAGATTGATTTAGATTTGAAACTTAACTTTTTGTTAACTTTTGAAACAATTTATGAAATTTCTATAAATCTGTTTTAGATATTTGATAAATATTATTTTTAATTATCAAATGATTTTTTGATTGATTAAAAACTAAAATAATATTAAAATAAGAAAAAGCATTTTTACGTTTTTTTTTTACGCATATGCCTCGCTTAAACTCGCCTAACCCATAACTTGGCATCCACACATCGCTATGCATTACGCCTTTTAGAACACTAGTGACTGCAAAGATGAGGTTGAATTTCTTTATGGAGTTTGTAGGTGATGATGCCATAAATCATCTATAAATTTTGAATCGTTGGGATTGAATGCACAAGAAGTTAAACCACAAATGAAAAATAAATCTATTAAATAAATTATGTATACAAATCAATTTTAAATTAACAGAATTTTAATTACTTACCTTAAATTCATTTTCAACTACACATTTTATGGAACTCACAACACACCTAACTATTTTACTATGTGGCACTTTCCTGATTTTACCATGTGGGTAGTGAGATATTTGTTTGTTTTACTTTAGGGGGAAATGTCTTTGATGGCTTCGATTGTTTTGGGTTTGGCTAACTTGTTCCAAGTACCTCGGTTTGCCTATAAGAGTTCGTCATGTTAGCTTTGTCAAGTTGGCACTTTTTCCTGCGAAGCTCAGCAATCGGCTTTACCTGGACAGAGTTTTAAGGAGAAACAATATTAGAGCTTCGCCCTTGCGAGTTGACAAGAGCAAAGCTTACTCTGCCTTTATTCTGCAGTGACGCATGGCTTAAGGTCGATTATGTGGTTTTCCACTTGCGCCTCTATAGGATCATTCTATGCCATGTAGATTTAATCATTTAAGAAGTAACAACACTAAATCTCAGAACTTATCTTTTTAAGAATACATACCAACGTGGCAAAATGATAAAACATATGAAGGATTTCAAGTAAAGTTCGAGCAATCTAATATATTTTTTGTCAATGATAATGTTAATAAAACAATAACCAATTAAAAATTCCTGTTTCTACAGCTAATGTGGGGCTTAACAGTGATCCATAATTGAATGACTGCAAAACTTTACACCAGCACACACGTCAAAAAAGATACGACATCTCATTAATTTCCTTTTTTGTGCAAGATAAATGAACTTGTAAAGGTTTTGAGTGAATGAGTAAATTAGCTTACACTGTAATGTTTATGAGATCCATATGGCTGTCCAACAAGGTCTCCAAGATTCAAATCCACCAGTATCTGTTTCCACAAAACATATCAGCAGAGAGGACAAAGCAGTAAGGACATCTAAGTGAATATAGAAAGTATGGACAGGTTAATCAATCACAAATCATCAGCAAACATACTTTGCTGCTTTTAGGTCCCACTAATACAAACATGCTAGTCCGCTTAGTGATGTCTTGAATCTCTACCTTGTCTGCAAAAAATATGTACCTATGAAGGGAAATCGGTTTAGAACATGCATGCCTAAAATCAGTTTAGGAAATGCTACTTTTAGGTACACTAATAAAAAACGAATGCCTAAAAATGAATTGCACGTCAAGAAAAAATTAAGATAAATATCGACAGAGAAAAAGCATGAATAATCAGTTTAGAACTTTCTAGTTGTATGGACATACTTCCTAAGCATTTCAGTAATGCTTCCACAGGTCACAGGAGAGACCATCAGCGTAATTGCATTTTTCTGGAAATGTAAAATATGAATTAGAAAAAGACTTGTATATAAGATAATTATAGATACTGAAGATGCTAACTACTTTGTCACAAAATTGAAGATCAATTACCATAACCCATGCATGAGAAATGTCAATTGTTCGAGCTGTTGGTGTCACAAAAGCAGTGTCACACCCCTACAAATTTCAACGTGACGATCAGCATCAAACTGAAATGAAAACTTGCCTCATGTTAAGACATAAAGGGAAACAATGGGCAAACTCCTAAGAACTACCTGTCCTTCACTAAGACATTCAAAGTTTGCAGTACTTTGATTGTGAAGAAACTGAACTCGATCTTCTCCACTGACTTTATCGGAATTAAACATACAAAAAGAAACAAATAATGCATCAAAATTCTTATCTATTAGAGTACGATAAACTTGTCGGTGTATGGATTTTGAGTTTTTGAGAAATACTGCAACAATTTTCTTAATATTTATTGCAATATCGAAACATGGGTTTTGAGGACATTGATAAGTGACACATAAAGCCTATGAATCTACTAACTTTTGTTACATTATGTACAAAGAGTTAAAGGAAAGGCAATCCCATGTCATATAACAGTTTGTCAATACAAAACCCGTAAAACCAACCTGAGAAGTTTTATCACTAAGGTGACTAATGAAACATAATTGTGATGTTAGTGTTACAACAGAGTTCTGAGATGCAATCTGAACTGCAAAAACATTTTGCTGAAGTTATCCACCTGTGCAGTAGAATCAAAGATATTTTTGTCTTAACTAAAATAAGCTTCTCTATCAAGCAAGGAATTCTCCTAATTTTTTGTGTAAACATCAGCATGAGTTGTACTGAGGTCTGACTCCTTGCAATAACTGAAATTATTCTATATACAAAATAAGAAACAATGGAGATTTTCGTATATTGAATGGTGAAACCATTGTGTTTCCCACTAACGATTTTTTAGTAACATGTGTCGTATTTGGAGCTCCAATTTCACCAAGAACCGAGCTCAGATTAAACCACTAAGTCGACACCACCAAGCAACAACCGAAAACCTCAACCTCTAGCCTCCAAACCCGGTTGCTCACAGTTTCGCCCACCAAGGACAAGGCGTGAAATGTATGGCAGCCTCAAGAGAAATGCCACAAAGGCTAGAGAAGAAGGATAAACCAAGGTTAGCACAAAGCAAGAACCAAAGGCACAAAGCAACTCTCATCTCTCGTAAACTTACGGCTCCAACACTTTCACCCACCACACAATAGTAATAGACAACCAATTAAATAGGTTAAGTAAAGAAATGGGCTTTTAGGTCAATAACAAAGGAGCCCAATAGGAGAGGGAATAAGTGGGCTAACAATCAATCGAGCCGTCCAAAGGATTGGGTTGGGCCATGAGCAGCACCAATAAATTGGGCTACTTCAAATGGCCCAATAAGAGGTTGGAGGAATGGTTCGTTCGATTGAGGTGTCGACTTTTCACTTCACTCATCGGCCGAGACCTATGAAGTATAATCCAACAAAAAACGGTTTAACATCATCGCTCGGATTTATTGGGTATCAAAAACCCAACAACATGGAATAGAGCTTCTTTGACTATATGGAGAATATCTATCGTTTTTTGTGTCCCTTAACTGGGATAGTAGGGAAAGCGTATGGCATCCCTCATTATTCCTCAAAAAAAAAAAAGGATAGATTAACCTATAACTATTATGGAAGTCTTCAAAATCACCTTGGTGGTATTTACTTGTCAGTGATATGAAAATGTTGTACATGTATGGAAAGCAGAATACTTAGAGACTGCTCCCAGATATTTGTGCAGAATTAGTGCCAATGTAGCTAAACATATGAGCTTTTAAAGTGTGGATAGTTATTATTATCAAGACTTTGGGTTAGTCTCTCGTCACTAAGAAAATGTGGTCCTAGTTTTTTGTTCCAAGCCACATAAAAATTAATATATGACTGAAATTTTTATGAGCCTCTTAATAGTTAGATTATTTATGATTTCCACAGTTTAGGAAACCACTGCATTTATGTAAAGAAATAACCAAAAAAAAAAAAAAAACATCTTAGAAAAGTTACCTCTAATCCGGCCATAATCAGAAAGATCCACAACCTAAAAAAAGATACAAAAATAGTTCCTTTGAGAAATTTATCATCCAGTTCAGAAGCAGCCTGCAGATACTAATAGAAACTTGTCTCCCAAATTAACACAAATGTCCATATCAGAAGACGTCTTAAAAATAAAGAGGTAATGGCATAAAAAGAAAGGTGAAACAAGAATAGATGAGCACTACAATAAGTAAACTCCTGCATAAAGCAGCAAGAAAACAAAAACATCAAAAATACATGTCAGTAGATGCAAGTAAATGATTTTAGCAATACGCGTTGTTCATGAATTCTTGATCCCTCACATTCAAAATTACATGGGCTATAAATCTAATCTCCGATATCAACAGAGAATTGAAAGGAGAAAAATGGAAAGCGTAAAATTTGTCTTCCTCAGGCAAAGCAAAGACAGAGAAGGTACTCATGCAAATAATAAATCCAGAAGATGGATTCACTAAGTAGATTAAAAATGGAAGACTTTAAAACAGAATGGATGCCCACCACAGCACCATTGTCAATCGCATCCAATGCCTCGTCGTCATTATCAAAAGTTTCATTTTTCGTGTGATCTGCTGCCTTTGCCTCAGCAGCCGTTGTTGCATCCTGAAAAGGATCAGTAATGAACCCAAATAATTTGTCATTTTGTACTCTATTCAAAATAGAAATAAAGCATGTTTGGCTAAAGTTTTACAATAGTAATCTCTAAGGACATAAGACAAATCCCTTTTAAACATTAACGATTTTTCACGAATACTTTGGCATACTCATTCTGTTCTTCATACTGCTAAAAAATTTCCCTTTTAAGCTCAGCCAAAATGCTATCATAAACCTCTAGTTCCAGTGAGAAAGATTAATATTCATAGCTGTATAGCAGAAGTAAACATTATCGAAATTGAAATTATCGATAATTGATACAGATAAAGACTTTAAGAAAAAATCGTTTATAGAATAAGGGGAGTGTATGTGGGTCTTACGAGGGGGTCATAGTCAATAGGAGGAGGGGAGAGGTCCAAAGGAAATCCACGAGAAAGATAGAGTTTCTTCTCCCTGATATTCTCATTAAGACAGCGAAATGCCCCGTTTTGAAGCTTCTGAAACGACGTTGGACTGAGGAAACGCCATTGAGTTGTTGCGCTGCAACTGCAAGTACAGGAAGCAGTAGATGGGAAGAAGACGGTTGCGCAAGACATCTGTGCGTTTGTGCCGTTAACGGATTTGGGCTTTATATATATATAGCATTTTAATTAGCCCAATAGCAACTAAAAGGCTCAACTTAGTGGGCTCATTTGTAACCCAAACTCTTTAAGGGAAATTGTAAAAAATCAGGGATATAAAGTTTAGAATTCAAAAATCAGGGACTAAACTATATTTTTCAAAATTCAGGTAATATAAATAGTCTAACCCTAATTTTTCAA
>CAIGRF010370524.1:2971-14111 GCA_903798235.1 Fraxinus ornus | reverse complement strand
ATTTTTTATCTGTGACCGATGAACAAATTGTGACCTATAAAATTTTTGAATTGTGAATGTAAAATAATTTGTGACATGTAAAATTTCTGATTTGTGACCAATTATATAGAATTTGTGACCAAATTATATAGAATTGTGACATTAATATATTTAATTTATAAAATATATTTTTAATTAATTATTTCCTAAATAAAATTAATTAATATATGATTTTTGAAGTTTTAAACTTTGTATCTGAATTTTGAAATGAGTGATACTTAATCTCTTACATTTGAAATTTTCCCACATTTTTTTGTTACTCATAATCGACTTTTACATGAAGAAGTTACCCTTTAAAAGCGTGTGAACCAATTTTATAAAATCCAGATTAGACCAGGGTTTTGTCCAGAAATTGGGGAATTGGTGCCAGGTCCAGTCCAGTTGATATGTATCGATCAATTTGTAGGTGAATCGCAAATAAACGACCTGATTCAGATTTTGTCAAACATCAATTGTACAATATCGATCAAATTACAACTCCTAGACATGGTAAGACTCTTGAGCCCCATGCCTCTTAAGAGCAGACGAGGATGCTCTATTACCTACTAGAAATGTGCTATCTATGTCTATAAATACAATATCTCAATTCATTATTCAAATACTTTTTTACATAATTTTCAGTTTATAGCTTCATGCATACATTCTCTCTCTATCTAAAGCATTGGAGGAGCGATGATGACAAACCTAGATGCCTTTGTTTTAGATACTGGAGATTCTGTCCGTGTTCATTTTCCATCGTCAAGATCGGGATTTTCCATGTGCACATTTTTGTTAGCATCGACATGATCCCCAAAATATGAATAAATAAATACATTATAGTACGATTAGGTTCCACACACTTCAAGAATAAATATTCCAAATTGGCTTATTCTATCGGTACATTCCAGTTGCAAGAACAGCATTTCTGATGGAAAGTAGCTCATTAGCAGCATCACTCATGCTCAATCTTTCTCTTGCTGTACTCATTGAACAAGCCAATCCTACCTCGAATACTGAAACGAAGCACTCTTTCAATTTGTGAATCTTCATGCAGTTCGTGTTCATCTCCACGGATTTGCATTCTTCGACAAGTATTGGATCGATAATTTCTGCTATTCGATCAGGCAAAGCTGCCTTAACGAAATAATGTAGGCTAAGTCCATCTTTGAACATGTCATCTGTAGGCCTTTTTCCAGTAAACATTTCTAACAGAAGAATTCCAAAGCTGTATACGTCACCTAGAGTCGAAACCTGACTTCGCATACCATACTCTGCAATGCACATATTATAAGAAGGCAAAAAAATCAAACGGCCCATATCGTTAAAGGGCTCAAAATGCATTTACCTGGAGCCGTGTAACCGAGAGATCCTCTCACAGCAAATGAGCTTGTTGGGGTGTTTTGATCATCCGTTGGAAGGAATTTTGCTAAACCAAAGTCTCCTACATGTCCAACCATTTGATTGTCCAATAGAACATTACTTGGCTTAAGATCACAGTGAACAATTGTTTCATGGAAGTGATGATGAAGATAATCAAGTGCAGAAGTAATGTCAATGGAAATGTTCAATCTCTGAATAACGTTCAATTTAGATGAATCATCACTTGAATGTAACCATTGATCCAGACTACCATTATCCATGAATTCATAAACCAGAGCTTTGAAATCGTTACCTCGATTATCAAAACCTGAGCATGTTGTTAGCACCCTGACAAGATTCCGATGTTTAATATTCTTAAACACATCACATTCAACTAGGAAACTCTTGGAAGCCACTGGTCCAAAAAAATTGAAAACCTTTACAGCAATAACAGTTTCTGTACTATGAAGAAATCCTTTATACACGGACGAGAAACTACCCGTTCCAACAAGATTAGCAGAACTGAATCCATCGGTAGCTTGAAATAGACTTTGATAGGATAATTTCAAATAGTATCGTTTGAAAAATCTGAAGAAGGGACCTTTTTTTCTTGTAATAGTAAAGAAACATTAAGGCGCATAACAAGAGAAGTCCTAAAATACTACATACTAAAGAAATTGTTATTTTGAAAGTTGAGCTTGAAGTGAACTTTTTGGATGATTTAGGTTTATTTTCACATAAAGGAATTTGAAATTCAGGTGTGTTGACACAAAGATTTGGATTTCCAATCACTGAAACTGTAGTTGCATTTCTAAAAATTCCTTCATTTGGCAATACACCCTCAAAGGAATTGAAGGAAAGATTTAAATATTGCGAATCAAAACTTCCCAAAAATTGAGGAATTGTTCCTGACAGATTGTTTTGAGAAAGATCAAGAAATCTTGAACCTCTTAAAGTACTCAAAGATGAAGGGATTGTCCCTCGGAAGAAGTTTTTGTTCATAAGAAGTTTTTCCAATCCGACACAACTGCTGAGGGTTACAGGGATCTCATCAGCCAACTTATTGTTTGGAAATAACAAGTTCACCTAGATTATCAAGATTCCCAACTTCAGTCGGAAGTGGACCAACTAGATGGTTGTTAGATAAGTCCAAATATAAAGATAAGGAAGAGAGACTGAAAACTTGTGAAGGAGTTGTGCCATTAAGATTGTTCTTGGAGAGATTCAATCCTTGCAAGTTCTGGCACATTCCCAGGCTAAAAGGGATTTCGCTGTAAAAACTATTGTCGTTTAGATGAAGCTTGGTTAAAAGGCTTAGATTTCCAAGAAAATATGGAATTTTCCCAGAGAAATTGTTGTGTGATAGATCAAGCATTTGTAGATTTCTTAGCTTCCCAATTTCAACAGGGATATGACCTGTGAATTTGTTACCCCTCATCTCAACATTCGTCAGATTTTCGAAATTTTCTATCCAACTTGGAAGGTTTCCTGATAGTTGATTTTTGCTTACTAATATCCCTGTAAGTTTTGTAGAGAGATTTTCGAAATATTTAGGCAACACCCCACCAAAGTTGTTGTCAGATAGGCCTAGTTCCTCTAAATTACTGGCGTTGTTCAATGACAAAATGAAAATCAGATCAGTGGATTCTCCATGTCCCAAGTAATTGCTGGAGAGGTCTAGGTGACTAAGTTTATGCAGATTTGAGAAACTAGGCACGTTTCCAGTGAGTTTGTTTCCTCCGATAAAAAGAAACTCGAGATTCGACAAATTTGACAGGGAAACAGGAATTGTTCCTGTAAACTGGTTTCCTCCAATGGCAAGATAATACAGGTTTGGAAGAGTCTTGCCTATGAAAGATGGAAGTGTACCTTGCATATGGTTCATTGGCACAAAAATAGTTGTAATAGAAGAGAGATTGAAAATTGTAGGAGGGAAAGAACCAGACAATCTGTTTTCACTTAATCCAATGTATTCCAGTCTATTCAGCTGTCCGAATTCATTTGGAATCCTCCCGGTAAGCCTGTTGGAGGAAAACCCGAAAAATTCCAGGGATGACGCATTCCCAAAAGTACTCGGGATTTCACCTACAAGACTATTTCTTGGAGCTTGAATCAGCTGAAGCTTTGACAAAGATCCAAATTTTGTTGGAATCTTTCCATAGAGATTATTCCACGAAAGACGAATCTCGACAAGATTAGAACAAGCAGACAGATTGGCAGGAATTTCTCCATCAAATGAGTTATTCCTTAGCCATAAGAATCTCAATCTTCTCAAATTTCCAAGTTCTTGAGGAATGTTTCCCGTAAAGCTGTTGTTATCAAGAATAAGTTGATTAAGAAAAGTAAGATTTCCAATGTATGGGGACAGGGATCCTGTCAGTTTCTGATGCTGCAGATTCAAGCTTGTAATTTTTTGGTGCCTTCTGCTGCAAACAACACCAGGCCAGTGGCAAAAATGTGCAGATTCATTCCAAGAATTCAGGAAATTGAAGGGATCATCAGTTATTCTGTTCTTGAATTCAAGAAGTGCTAGCCTGTCTGTTGCATTTGAATTTTGTGAATTAATGGGCACAAGAAAAAAGCATAAGAACAAACAGAAGATAAATGCTTTTGTCATTAAGGTAATTTGTTTGACTGAAAGGAGCACTGCCAACATCATATAGGTGTTGATTAGAGAGTGGAGGGTACACTGGTTTCTTGAAGCCAGGTTAATAGGAGCTGGTATGGCTTTTATTGTCATTATATAGGTGTAGATGATGGGCTCGCAGTTCATGTAACCCCATAAGACAGTAAGTAGTCAAAACATTGAACTCTTTCGAGAATGGACGATATGGTAGTCCATTTTCTCAGTTGGGTGACTTCACCGGAACGTTCACAATGAGAGACTCCTATGAAGGGATATCTATTGTAATACTATTGTCTGACGGAGTTGAATATAACCCATTCTTAAAATTGACTTGTATGGTAACAGTGTCAATTCCAATGTCGTCACAAAAGCAATTGACGCTCAAAATGAATTATTTTTCTTAGTTTTATCATATCGAATTATAATATTAATATTAGCATTTTAAACATTTCTCACTTGCCTATTCCTTTCTAGACCACGTATACCTCATCAAGTCAATTTGTTAGGTAAAATTTAAATGATAGCATATGAATTGTATCTTTCATAACACCCATAAGATTCGGGAATATTATTTTGGCTAGTAAGTTCGAAAATTAATGGTATCTTTCTATGATCTGTAAGTTCATATGCAACATAGTCAAGATTTCAACTACTTTATTTAACAAAATCAAATCTACATTCAAACTATCTTAGAATATTATACAAGAAAGATAGGGACTTGTCGAGATGAAAAGGGGGGTTCCTCCCCTCATCATCCCACAACAAGGCAGTTTACCAGCTAATGGACCAGAAGCACAGGTCCAATCGAACATACAAACGTGTCAAGGGAGCAAGTTTCTCTCGTGCATATTGCTTTCTAGACGTTTTATCGTAGGATTCAACCTTTGGTGACTCCCAAAATCTAGGGTTATATTTTTTTTTATGTTAGATTGTGACCTATAATCACACTAGAAAACAAATCATTTTTTTCTTATCAAATTTGTGATAGAAGATTGTAGATCGCATTTGTATAACATTTCCCAGTTTAGAATTTGATTAAGTGAAAGGGAAAACATAAATCTAATATCAAACAGAGCTGAGTTTGTCTTGGTAACAACTACCAAGAAAAGGTTAGCACCGCAGCTGGTCTACAAGCAAGGTAAGTAGGTAAGTTTATGGCCAGCATCAGAACAAATAGGCCTAACGGATTAATCCCGTGATCTCAGGTTGAAGATGTCAATGGGGCCCCAGTAAATCAAGGCAAAATCGAGATGTTCCTCACATAATATTAAAGATCTAGCATTAAGGTATGAGTGCAATCAATTCCCATTCATCCCACTAATCAGTTTCCCAAATGTATCACATTCTACATTATGAGAACCATCAAGATAGTTGTAAAACATTATATTTACAAACCGTTTATTTAATCTCTGTAGCAGCAGCAGCATCTACATCCTCGACCACCGAGCCTGCAGCTGCCTGATCTGCTCTAGTCACGAGCCAATTCAAAACCTCTCCGAAGACAAGTTCCACATTTTCATCGGGCTCTCCAACCAGCTGGTGCCACATGCCGGGATAAATCCTGAGGGTTTTATCCTTGCTTGCAGCACATTCATACAGCCGTTCTGCGCAGGCTGGGTCACATACAACGTCACCACCTCCATGCACGATCAAAAACGGAACGTCCACCTCATTGAACTGTCCTTGTACTTCTCTGCACACCCTCAGTAACTCTTGCGCTGTTGCTGCACGTGGCCTTTGTAAGGGCCTCCTCGGACACGCTACAGCCAACTTCCGCTTCCATTCCACCTTACATTGTTCAAGAAAGAGATCAAATCAATAAATACAAGAAAATAAAGGGGACAAAGGAAACAAAATAGCAAAATAACTATTTTCTATTCATGTCTTGTAAATCTCGCAGATAAAAAAAATTATTATAATTCTTCAACAATGAAAATTCAGAAATGAATGAAATAGCAAAACTTGGTATTTAAACGTATAAAAACTTAGGCCATAAATTGCACTCTTGGGAAGAGTTTATAATAAAATGATATTGCAATACAGAAAAATGCTCAAGAACTATTTATTGACAGATGATATGCCTTTTTATATATTATATAAAATGCTTGAAAATATAGCAAATTAATAAACTTGTGCTTGCAAACCAGAATTGAATTAGAAAGAATACTACATTGGTCTTACTTCAAAGTATTCTGTGATAAGAATTGAATCAGAAACTGTAGTTTTAATTTATAACTTTTAACTCTAACCTCACAACGCGACTGTGAATTTGAACTCTTCGAGTCTAAAAACATTTACTAGCAACATCAATATCTTATGGCTTCTCTCTCGAGTCAGTAACATTCTCAGGAGGCGTAGATGTTGCATTATATTTGATCGGTCTAAAGATCAATACACAATAAAACCTCAATAAATAAATGTTCAATAATTAAATAATAAAATTCTTCTGTCCTAACTTGGGCCATAGTACTAAATAATAACCCCGCTAAATGTATAAGATAATATTTTTTTCTTTAGATCCTTTAAGGCCCAACGAATATATAAATTTATAACTGCTTAAATTCATGAAAGCTGTAGAAATTATCCCCATGTTTGGCCTCCATTTTTTCCAAAAAAAAAATGTATTTTTTCTCTTTTTTTATTTTCAACCACACATTCTATAATAAAATAATATTACAAGTAAATTCAAAACTTTTTTTTAATCTTTTAATCACACATTTTTCAAAAAAAAAATACTATTTCAAAATATATTTTCCGCCAAAATCTATTTTTAATGGAGTTGAGACAGGGACTACCTTCCACGTGCAGGTGAAATAACGTCAACAATTAATCTTTCAAGATACTAAATTTTAAAACCAATGCATGTATATTAATGTTTCCTCTTTAATGCATGTATGTGTGGGTCTTTTTATGGTTAACAGATTAAATTTGAATTTCATCACATTTTGACCCCTGTTTTGGCTCTATTTTAATGTGATTTTGGGAGAAAATGTATTTTGAATAGTGATTTTTGGAGAATGTATGGTTAAAAGATAATGAAAAATTTTGAATTTACATGTAATATTATTTAATAGAAGAATGTGATTGAAAATTAGTTTTGAAAAAATGTATTTTGGAAATAGTGGAGCCCAAACAAGGGCTCAATGTTTTTATTTTATAAGTTCCCCACATATATCATGGTAAACTATAGTACAAATTATAAAAATATAAAATACTGTATAAATTAATAAATTATTCATTTATCGATAAATTAATAATCTCTCTAAAATAATGAATTTTCTCGGTCCTAACATTATTATTTTATATAGGTTTTACTATAGTACGAAGCTGTATGGGCAATTTGATCAGTCTAAAGCTCCGAGTACAAGGTTTCAACTATGGTTAGCTTTTAGACAGTGTACACTTTTGTTTCAAAATGTGTTGGGCGAGAAAGTGTGTTTTTTTTTAAAATTATCCATTCATGTGTCAAACGCATGACACATAAAAAATGATGTCAAATAAAATGTACATGTAGTATGATTGTAACTTTTAAGAGAAAATCCAAGACACAATAAATAGCAAATAAAATTAATAGATAATTGCAGCAAAGCCCCAAACCTTTAAAACATTGACGACTTTCCCAAACCTTTGATTTGTTGTAGCCACCACCCCTAACATTTCAAAAATATGCACCTGAGACCTTTTGGATGGTTTCAATCAATTTTTCCGTCAGTTGACCAAGCAAATTGATTTTGACCAATTTTAGTAAGGGTAAAATGGTAATTTTGACATTTTATAATTTTCCAAATATTATTAACAATTAAAATAAAAAGAAAAAAGAAAATATGCCACCCGGCCCACCCCCACGCCATCTTCACCTTCAACTTCGGCCAGCCATCACCCAAATCGTCGGACATACATACCACTAAAAAGCCCTCATCACCCTCTACAGCTTCCACCCAATGCCCTGCCTCGAATGCACCTGAGCTTGTCGAAAAATTAAGCCAAAACAGCTTGCTCAAGTCCCAAAAAACGACCGAAATCTCCGATTCCGGCAACATCCATGTCATGCCCAACATTTAAGGTAATTATATCCACCGAGGCGCCCCCGTCCATGGTCATCAATCACCCTTAAACGCACCGAAACAAAACTAGCAAACTACATCTTCGAACACAGCCACAACGCGCTTTCAGATGGCTTTTCCGGCATCGGTAGTGTGACCCATGATCGCAGACAACCACCACAAGCACCTACTCTTCATGGTGCGTCCAATGAACATATTGGTCTTACAAATTTGACTTAAATAGATACCCAGAGGATGCCAGCACAGAGGAGGATGTCAACCGTTTTTCTTTATCTTTTCCTTTTTAAATTTTTTTAGTCAATTATCATTTTATTTAATTAATTTTAATAGATGTTTACCATTTTGCCCCTTTAATTGATTAAAAATATGGTCAAAATTAATTTTTTGGGTCAACTGGTGAAAAAATGGATAGAAACCATCCAAAAGGCTGCATATGCATATTTTTGAAGGTTAGAGGTGACGACTACAACAAAACAAAGGTTTGAAGAAAGCCTGTTAATATTTCAAAAGTTTGGGACTTTTGCTGCAATTATCCTAAAATTAATCCAATCGAATTTTTTTGAAAAATATTAAGGAAAAATGTTACCTTGAAGGAAACAAGAGGTAAGGAACCGCGAGTGGGGACCACGCACCAAGTTGGAACCAAAGCAGCCGCTATAGATAGAAAATGCTCAAGCGGCCATGGAGGCTTGAATTTATCACTTATACCATACATAGCCCCATTCAAAACGACGCCGTCAAATGGCCTCACCGGACAAACCCCATCACGGCGGAGCGTGATCAGCAACGCAATTGCCCCACCCAATGATTCCGCATACAGAAACGCCGGAAGATTTGGGGCATAACCCGCACAAAATTTATTGAAAAATAGGATACATTCATCGACCACAAGATTGATATCCGGCAAATGGGCGATTAATCCCTCGGAATAGCCATGACCCATATGGTCTATAGCGCAAACAGCAAAACCGTGTTTGGCGATATGGACAGAAGTCAACAGAACGAACCAGCTGGACTCTCCGGTGTAGCCATGGACCACGCACACGATACCTGTCAAAATTATGGTATCAGAATCGGGCAAAATCAAGCTTCACTTTCACTCATAGATAACAATACCTTTGATGGGAGTTTGATCAGGGGTCCACCATTGAGCGAAGAGCTTGATGCCCTGCTTGCTGGTGATGTACTCCGAGGCATGGCTCACCGAGTGGCGTGCGTAGAATTGTTTCGGACTCAGTGAGCCAAATGGGCTTGTCTCGTTGGCTTCTGCTATAGGGTGCTTGTGCTCCATTGTTGGGTTGGAGTAGGGTGGGTAAATAAGTTATTGATTCTATCAAGAAACCTGGAGCTATCAAAATTATTGAAAGGCGTAGATGGCAAAAACTGGTTAATTATAATGATGGCCGTTGTGGCCAAATTGAACCTCGAAAAATTATTGTCTTGGCCCCTGTTTTTTCAAATTCATTTTTTCTCGATCTAATTTTAACTATACAGTTAATGAGATCGACATTTTTATTACATTTTTAATTGCATATTTCATAATTTTTTATCAAAATTTACTAAAAATCCAATTTTTAACTAAATCAAATTGGGACTTATTTTAGAAAAAATGACTTTGGAATGTTGTTAATTGCTTCAATTATACACACTATAAAAAATTGTAGGAGACTGGGGCACACCCACATGACCCCACAAAATTTTTTGATTTTTGATTTTTGACTTTTTTTTTCCCTGTAGTCCCTCACACTTTCTGCATTTGCACGGTCTATCTCAGCCTTTTCCTGTTCAGTTTGGCTACGTTGTGCTTGGATTTGCTCCTTCGTTGCTCATCTGAGACTGATAGCTGGCCAGAGGCTCTTGATAGGTAAAATGCGATATATGGGAAAGATGTTAATTTTTCTGGTAATAAGAGAATATCTTGGCTTGGGAGTACTAGTAAACTAACGTAGAATTGAAACATGATAGAAATGGAAAGAGTGAGCTCAAGGAAGTTGATCACCGAACTACATGCGCCAAAGACAACCTTGCAAATAACGCCTATTATTGAAGTGACGAATCTGCACATCCATCATCAGAGCTCTGGAAATTGTTGGCCGGTACCATGTTACTGAGTATCTTGGATCAGCTGCATTCAACAAAGTAATTCAGGCGCATGACCTTCATACGTGTATGGATGTCTGCATGAAGATTATAAAAAATAACTAATATTTTTTTTTTTCATCAGAGCCTTGATGAAATAAAGCTTCTCAAGTATGCGAACAAGCACGATCCTGCTGACAATTATCATATTCTTCGGTTGTATGATTATTTCTATTATCGAGTAAGTGACCTTTGCTCTCACTCTTTTTTGAGTTTCACTCCATTTATTTTAATTTTGTATTTGATACCATGTTTCTCTTAATTATGTAGCTAATTGACTTGTATAGTTGTTTTGAAGAGATCGTGCTGGTCATATTTTCCTTTCATGTCTTAGTCACTTATGAAATAAAATTTAGGGGTTTGAATCTGTTCTCCTGGCTCTGAACTCTTTTGCTCTTTTCTATTAGAAAAAATGATGCGTATACAGGGGCCACGTCAGCCATGTACGTGCCAAGGAGACAGGTGTCCGCCTGTGATAGTCTTATTTAAGGAAAATGTCATGTGTTCGAATTATGAGGACGCGATAAAAATCCGTGAGGGGTAAGATGGGTTTAGGCTCTCTCATAACGAATAGTACGTAAGTTAACGGCTTGAACATAGAGATTGAGAATCACAAGAGGACAACTGTTCTCCTGGCAATTATAGGGCCAACGTGACCCTGTATGTGTAACATCGTCCTTTCTATTATAATTATATCTTCTCGATTCCTTGAATCTTCTTCACATTAAATGAATTTTTCTCTTAAGGTCATATATCGCGTGTAAATATAGTTTTCATGAGTTTTCTGCAGTAACTTTTGTATATTTTGCCTTTTCGACGAATAGACTATTTGTCTATGACAACCTCAATACCCAGAAGAAGGAAAAATGCTGATCTGGAAGCATGACAAACCTCCACAAAGAAACCCACAATACAAACCTAGAGGAAGGAAAAG
>CAIGRF010370407.1:0-15642 GCA_903798235.1 Fraxinus ornus | reverse complement strand
ACATGTTGTGTGACCTAAAAATTATTAATTTGTGATTAATAATTTGATAAATTGTGACTTAAATATAATTTATGTTCAATTAATGTGATGTGTGTGACCATAAAATAAGTAATGTGACTTCTAAATTTTGTGAGTTGTGACTGATTTTCAAATTGTGACCTATGAAAATTTTGAATTGTCACCAAATTGTATAGATATGTGACCTTAATATATTTGTTGGAATTAGAACACTTGTCGGAATCAGAGCAGTCATGAGAATCGGAGCAGTCGTCGAAATAGTCGCCGGAACAGTCGCCGGAGAAGAGTTGTGACCAGAACGGTAGCCGGAATAGTTCCCGGAGCGGTAGGGGTGGTGGAGGTGAGGTGGGGTAATTATGTTATATTAGAATTAAATATGTAATAATAAATTGATGTAATAATATATTATTTCATTAATANGCCGGAGAAGAGTTGTGACCAGAACGGTAGCCGGAATAGTTCCCGGAGCGGTAGGGGTGGTGGAGGTGAGGTGGGGTAATTATGTTATATTAGAATTAAATATGTAATAATAAATTGATTTAATAATATATTATTTCATTAATAAAAATTTAAAAAAACTTGATTTTTGAAAGTTGAAATTTGTTTTTGTATTTTTGAAATGGTATAAAGTAAATACCTTAGAAATATATTGTTTCCAATATTTAATACTTAGATTTATTTTCCTTGTTGAGAAATTTCAATACCATTTCTTCTATTATGAAAATGCTGTTGACAAAGTTTGATTTCCATCATGTGTGAAATAATTTCTTTAAATTAGTTTGATAACAGCTCCAACTATTCTCATGTGATGTAATTTTGCCAAAGCTCTCTCTTTCTCAGTTCATTGCGAGGGTTTTTATGTTTAAGAGTTGCTCATTTTTTTTTCCTTTTTTTTTAAAGTGTACAAGACATGATGTAATTTACGAGAATCCAGCACATTTAACGCACTAACATTACCTTCAAAATAACACAACCCATGCATTGCAATGGCAAAAACTAGTCTTGCAGAAAAGGAGAACAACGGCAGTGAGGCAGTTCTTCTATTTGTTAATTGTTACCAAGCCTTGTTGGAAAAGATTTTTTTGATAATAGATTTTATTAAAAATAATTTTTTTTTGAAAAATATGTGGTTAAAAAATAGAGAATTTTTTTGAATTTATGTGTAAAATTATTTTATTTAAAAAATATGTAATTAAAAATAATTTTTTGTTCCTGGGATGAAACAAGGGCAAAAATTAGGGCCGCCTACTACTTTTCTAACTCATATAGGGTATGTTTGAGCCCCCATTTCTAGTGTATAATGTATTTTCAAATTGCAGATTGATGAAAAATATGTGATTAAAAATAAAAGAAAAGTCTTTGAATTGCGTGTAATATTATTTTATTAAAAAATGTGTGATTAAAAATTATATTTAAAAAAAAATGAAGATCAAACAAGGGCATGAAGTATTTCTCGTCTTTCTCTAGGGAGTGGTCTCATTGATAGAACAATGTTCATGTTTTGTAGCATTTAGTAGAGGGGTTTAAAAAATAATATGATCCAGCATTTCGTCAGCCTTAAAACCTGCTTTTTTTATAAAAAAAAAAAACTAACTGTGGACCCCGGTTCTTATAAGCACACCCAAACATGTGGTAATAATGATAAGAAGTTGAACTTTTATTGTTTAGATCCAATGTCAACCGATAAAAAGTAACAAGAAGACCAGAATTGCAAAACGGGGCATTCTCAGATGATAACTTCAATTGTTTTCTGAGCTAAACAGATCATTGCATAACAGGCCAAGATTTTATAAGAGATCAACAGTCTCATACAACAGATTCAACTTCGTCTGAGTTGACAGCTGCTCCATTTGGGGTGTCGTCTGACCGCAGTTGAGTGGATACATTGTCTATTGCAGAGTTGAGCTGTTCAATCTTCTCGGCCAGTTTCTGACGTTGCTTCTATGAATGGGACAGCATGCAAATGTTTCACAAAAGGTAAAATGAGCAAGGAACATGCCTCTATGACACTGGTGTTATATCAATGATGATGCAAATCAATGCAATTATTAAATATTCGGCAAGAATTTATATAGATATTGCAGCTGTTGGTTATTACCAAGTTATTCCATAGTCTAGTTTGAAGATTCTATTAAAGAAAAAACAGTTATCTTGACTCTACTGTATTCTCATTAGATGATACACACTAACTAATAATCCGCCCGGTGCTACATCATAGGCACACTTTTCTCAAAAGAGAGAGAAAATTGACCAGTCGACCTTATAGCGGCCCTGGAGCCTGGATATCTTGGGTTGCAGGATTCTCCATCCATATTTTGAAAAGTTCAAAGATGGGAAGACGGTCCTTGATCTATCAATAGAGGGAGCAAAAAGGGGCTTTGTTTGACCATGAAGACTTAGGTATATCTTAAAGAAACAGCCTTGTGAAATATTTGTATTGAACTACACTGACGATGTGCCAAAACAAAAATCGTCCAATAGCAAACGTGGCAAAAACCAACCACTCAAGGAGTGGAAGCCGTTCCAACCCGAACGTAGGGAAAGTGGGGAGGCTTACGTGGGACACGTGGCACCAGCAACCGCCGACACGCGCGTGGCCACAAGTGCCTATAAATACCTCCAAGGTGGGAAAAGTTTGACTTCTTGAAACCCAGAACTTTCGAACTTACATTATACTATCTTCCATTTTTCTCTAAACCGTTAGCTAATTCTCACGCTAGAGGTACAACGGGGGGAGAAAGCCCCGACCTCTTTTTACAGGTAACAACCACCGATCGGAGCAGTCAGAACACCGTACCCGGCAAGGTAGACACGGAAATCAGATTCACAAACATTTCAAGATTTATTTTCCTTGTTGAGAAATTTCAATACCATTTCTTCTATTATGAAAATGCTGTTGAGAAAGTTTGATTTCCATCATGTGTGAAATAATTTCTTTAAATTATTTTGATAACAGCTCCAACTATTCTCATGTGATGTAATTGTGCCAAATCTCTCTTTCTCAGTTCATTGCGAGGGTTTTATGTTAAGAGTTACTCATTTTTTCCTTTTTTTTTTTAAGTGTACAAGACATGATGTAATTTACGAGAATCCAGCACATTTAACGCAATAACATTACTTTCAAAATAACACAACTCATGCATTGCAATGGCTAAGACTAGTCTTGAAGAAAAGAAGGAGAACAACGGCAATGAGGCAGTTCTTCTATTTGTTAATTACCAAGCCTTGTTGGAAAAGATTTTTTTGATAATAGATTTTATGAAAAATAACTTTTTTTGAAAAATATGTGGTTAAAAAATAGAGATTTTTTTTGAATTTATGTGTAAAATTATTTTATTTAAAGAATATGTAATTAAAAATGATTTTTTGTTCATGGGATGAAACAAGGGCAAAAATTAGGGCCGCCTACTACTTTTCTAACTCGAGTGAATTGCCTAAATATGCACTGAACTTTATGCAATGTGTCCAAAGGGTCACTGAACTTTAAAAATCACTCAAATGATCACTGAACTTTGCAAAACGTTTTCACTGGGTCAGTGAACTTTAAAAATCACTTAATTCTTTGCCTAAATAGGCACTGAACTTTACGCAATACGTCCAAAGGGTCACTGAACTTTAAAAATCATCCAAATGATCACTGAACTTTGCAAAACGTTTCCACTAGGTCACTGAACTTTAAAAACTAATTTATCACTGAACTTTGCAAAATATTGCTACGAGATCACTGAACTTTGCAAAATGTTGCCCAAAAGATCACTGCATTATTGACCCATGAAAAACATTTTGCAAAGTTCAATGATGAATTGGATAATTTTTAAAGTTCAGCGACCCAGTGGAAATGTTTTGCAAAGTTCAGTGATCATTTGGGTGATTTTTAAAGTCCAGTGACCCCTTGGACGCATTGCGTAAAGTTCAGTGCCTATTAGGCAATTCACTCTTTCTAACTCATATATAGGGTATGTTTGAGTCATTTCTAGTGTAGAATGCATTTTAAAATTGCAGATTGATGAAAAATATGTGATTAAGGACGTGTTCGGTCGTACTTAAAATCCAATTAAAATTTAAAATATAATTATTATTGAGTCTCACTCGTCTAATAAAAGTCGACAATAACGACTAATTTTTCAATTTTAATCCGATTTTAATTTCTACCGAACACGCCCTAAAAATGAAGGAAAAGTTTTTGAATTGCGTGTAAAATTATTTTATTAAAAAAAGTGTGATTAAAAAATATATTTAAAAAAAATGAAGATCAAACAAGGGCATGAAGTATTTCTCGTCTTTCTCTAGGGAGTGGTCTCATTGATAGAACAATGTTCATGTTTTGTAGCATTTCGTAAAGGGGTTAAAAAAAAAAAATATGATCTAGCATTTCGTCATCCTAAAAACCTGCTTTTTTTAATAAAAAAAAAAAACTAACTGTGGACCCCGGTTCTTATAAGCACACCCAAACATGGACTAATAATGATAAGAAG
The DNA here is from genome assembly GCA_903798235.1 of Fraxinus ornus. Taxonomy (NCBI): domain Eukaryota; kingdom Viridiplantae; phylum Streptophyta; class Magnoliopsida; order Lamiales; family Oleaceae; genus Fraxinus; species Fraxinus ornus. The sequence goes on along the minus strand of CAIGRF010370407.1, from coordinate 11,149 downwards.
TTGAACTTTTATTGTTTAGATCCAATGTCAACCGATAAAAAGTAACAAGAAGACTAGAATTGCAAAACGGGGCATTCTCAGATGACAACTTCATTTGTTTTCTGAGCTAAACAGATCATTGCATAACAGGTCAAGATTTTATATGAGATCAACAGTATCATACAACAGATTCAACTTCGTCAGAGTTGACAGCTGCTCCATTTGGGGTGTCGTCTGACCGCAGCTGAGTGGATACATTGTCTATTGCAGAATTGAGCTGTTCAATCTTCTCGGCCAGTTTCTGACGTTGCTTCTATGAATGGGACAGCATGCAAATGTTTCACAAAAGGTAAATGAGCAAGGAACATGCCTCTATGACATTGGTGTTATATCAATGATGATGCAAATCAATGCAATTATTAAATATTCGGCATGAATTTATATAGATATTGCAGTTGTTGGTTATTACCAAGTTATTCCATAGTCTAGTTTGAAGATTCTATTAAAGAAAAAACAATTATCTTGACTACTGTATTCTCATTAGATGATACACACTAACTAATAATCCGCCCGGTGCTACATCATAGGCACACTTTTCTCAAAAGAGAGAGAAAATTGACCAGTCGACCTTATAGTGGCCCTGGAGCTTGGGTATCTTGCGTTGCAGGATTCTCCATCCATATTTTGAAAAGCTCAAAGATGGGAAGAGGGTCCTTGATCTATTAATAGAGGGAGCAAAAAGGGGCTTTGTTTGACCATGAAGACTTGGGCATATCTTAAAGAAACAGCCTTATGAAATATTTGTATTGAACTACACCAAAATAGGCTAGGAGTTGAATCCAGTAGCAGCCATATACAGTTTGGAAGAGGTATTGTTTGATTGAGGTTTGAAGTTTTTATCACTTCATTTTTTATTTTCTTCTTTTCTTTTCTCCCATGTTCAAACTCATGAATTAACCCTTTTCCAATCGCAGCAACTCAAAATATATCATGATATAGCCCCTGTTTGGTTTGGATAAAAAATAGGATTTTTAGTAGATTTTGATTGAAGTTGGTGAAACGTATGATAGAAAAGTTGATAAAAGTTGTGGTCCCATAAAATGTATTATTGAAAATGAATTTGGAAAAAATTGAGTCCTTAAGAAATGGGAGTCAAACAAGGGCATAGTTTCAGTTGATGAGATTAGAAAGGCTTAAAAGCATATTTGATGTCGATTTTTTGAAAATGGATTTTGTAAAAAGTGATTTATTTGGAGAATATGGAATTAAAAATAGGAAATAATTATAGGTCCATGTGCAAAATTTTTTTATTGGAAAAATGTGTGGTTGAAAATGAGTTTAAGGAAAAAAAATTTCAAATAATCTCTATACCAAACAGTAGCTAAATTGTTAACATTGGAATGACGGAATCGGCTAAGAATCTAAAAGTCGGGTTGAGTAGATTCAAGACCCAATACATGCAATGCCAATTCAATAATAGTAGGATCAAACATAATAATGAAGTTACTATAGACAATCATGTCATCTACAAAACTAAAAGTAATTGTCATTCCATGTAACAAGTAATAACAAGATCCCAGAAAGGTTAAAAGGCTAGTTGTACAAGACAGCTATTAGATTTGCAATGCTCTATTTTGTTATTGGGTATTAAAGGCCCTGTTTGTCTACCATTCTCCAAAAACTCCATTTTTCTAAAACTCATTTTCAACCACACATTCTTGCAGTAAAATATTTTGCTTATAAATCAAAAAAAATTTCCTACTTTTTAACCGCACATTCTTCAAAAAATCACTATTCCAAAACTCTTTTTAATGGGCATCACACAAGGGCTAGGTTTGATGTATGACCAAACTAAAATGGAAAATATAAGAATGAACATATTCACCAACAAGTGGAAGTGATATTGTTTGATGAGGACAAATTAATGGAATGATGACTAAGGTGGTTAGGATGCAATTTGCATAGACCTAAAGAAGTTCATGTTCATAGAAGGTTAAAAGGAGGCGAAAACCATAACTAAAAGGCTGTATAGTTTTTATCTTCCAATACATCTAAAATGAACCAAACGAGTTGGCAAAAAAAGATTTGTGTAAGTATCCCAAATTTATTCGAAACAAAGTTTCTTTGTTGTTGTTGTTGTTGTTTTCTTTTCTTTCTTTTTCTGTTTTTTGTTTGGATAGGAGGGAGTAAGAGGGGATTGTTATTTGGCAATCTCTAGAGTAGCTAAGATTAGAAAACAATACAATTTGCAGGCTTTAAATGAAATTTTCACACAGCTGACATTTCTTGCATAAAAAATTCCTCTGCGTAAATAAATTCAAATTGCTAACAATTTATAATAGATAACAAAGCAGCTCTTGAATTCATTTGCATTTATAATTCAAAGCTGTGGAAAACCTCGTGCAATAAAAATCATGGTTCTTCTGTGTACCATATGAAATCTAACGTGATGACATTATGTTTGGCTCAAACGTTGACACGTGAAAATGGGCAAAAACAAAACAACTTATTTTGCCAGGTTGCTTATAAATGGGAAAATAATTTTTTTTTTTTATTGTATAGTATGACTAGTGGTCTAGCAAGCAAGAAAATATGCAGACATACAGGATTTCGAAGCATAAAAACTAGTTTTCATCAGAAGAAGACGCTGCATTGGAAGAGATTGCTCCCCCAATTAATTATAAAAAGGCATACGTACCTCCAAAGCTTTGTCTTCATCATAGATGAATTTGGGCAATTTCTTCATGAGATCCTTTTTATCAGCACCAGCTAAAGCCTTGCTGATCTGTGAAAAAGAGAAGAGACCAGCTGAATAATGTTCTATACAACAGTTTATTTAGATTCCTCCTCAAAGATGCAGCAATCAAGCATTGCAGTGAGACAGAATGAAATCTAGTGAAGCAAAAAATTGATATGTCTAAGATAAGTTTTCAAGATTACAAGAGAGCTGATGACCTTCATGCTAAAATAATTGCATCAATTAGTAATTGTTTGATTGTTATCACCTGAGGTGCATACACACAACTGAGGGTTCCAACAACTAATCCACCCAAAACAAATCCGCCGATAAAGATGCCTGCACTACTTGGCCTTCCACCATCACTGCCTCAAACACACGAGAGATGGAGATATCTTTAAAAGCTTATTTTGATATACATTGAAAATGTACAGGTGAGAATCATAATCTTCTCTGTCATAATTTATTTCATTTTCACATTGATCTCTATGCCATTGAAAGTTCACATTATTACAAGTGATAGGCAGCCTTTGATACTTCATCATTGATCAGGACTAGATAAAGAAAACTGAGATTTGTATAAAGTTATAGTTGAAGCTGTTGGGTTCAAAACAAGTAAAAAAAAGCTGAGATCAGTCTATATCTTGAGAATGATGAAGACAATACCTATAACTTGCTTGAATCACAAGTGCCCTCTTGGAGCAAGATACTTTCCTTGAGCCTTTAAGACTGAAGGACAGGTTGGTGGGGCCCAGACTTGGACTACATTGGTCTACTGACTTCAGAGAAGAACCTAGCACAAGGAAAACAAGTTTAGCCATGCCAAAAGTATACAATGATGAGCGGCAAAAGATCCAGGCAAAGCAAACTATTCAGGGAGCATGCTTGAAATAATAGCAACATCTGCAGCGAAATTTTACAAATATAAGCAAAATTATCTTTTCAAATTTCAAGTATATTAGTAAATAGAAAGTAATTGAAGTTTCCATACCCCAAGATTTACTGACAATATAATGGATTAAATACAAAATATCTTTACGCTGACAAGAAGAGGAGTTCTCAGTTAGGTTAACATTGTAATTTTGGGTTTCATTTGTTACAAACGTGCAAAAAGAAAAAGGAGGAAAAAAAAAAAGATAAGGGATTTTTTGGGATCATTTTGGAACCTTATATCAATTTCCAACAAATTGATTAATCCAGTTTTCAAAAGCTTTTTGACTCATACCGGAAAATATTGCTGAAGATAGAAATGAATATATATATAAGCACCGGTGACAAAACTTATTAATTCACTGAAGATAGAAATGCTATAAAATACTTATTTCAGATTCTTACTAATTCATGCTTTTCAGCCACAGTTCTGAAAAGGATCCACAACAACAAAGAATTTTTCCTGACTTCAAGAATTCTGGGTAAATATGAAAATATTCATAATTATTCTCCAAGAGATTTGATATTTGCACTTTCCACCTTAATTATTTCCATATTTCCTGCTTATAACAAATTCTACAGGACAAAACCGGTCGAAACCAACAAAATGCAGTAAATCAAGTAGAAGTTCAAAGCAACATGCACAAATTGAATCAAGCACCAAAGCACGTCACTTGGAAGTAACAGTAAGAATGTGTCACCCCATGAACATGAAGCACTCAAAATATTCAGGATTTCCCTGAGTATGTATCAGATAATATTGGACTTCTTCAACAAGCAAGATAGTGGGATCTTGTCTATTAGGACATCAATACTGAACATCTTATGAACAAATATCAAAAGTTCATCCAGATCACACTCACTATCAGGAACAAATGCCTCTGGGGAACTAGTTTGAGGAACTTAATTATTATCTTGGTGTTTTATGTTCATTAAAAACTACACTAGTTGGCCTCCAACTCATTCGCTGTTCCTAATTGCAACATTTTTAATATTTAGGTTCTTTTACTGAATTAATTGGACTGTCCCACCCCAAACAAAGAAATTGGTTCCGATGGCGTTGATATTAGAAAACAAGAACCCAAGTTATTGGTTTGACATCTACACACAGCGATAATAGTGAATGTAATAAGAATCGCACCAATATAATAGGCTATGAAAATTTCTTCTTTCTTTTTCCTATTTCATAATAAAGCCGCAAACAGTAGAATCCCATTCAATAAACACCAAGTATATTTAATAAATAGACACCAAGGGGAACGAAAACTCAGCAGAAAAATCTTTCCCAGCTAAAATAAGAAACAAAGATTAGAATCTTTAAGCTGCCAACTAAAGCTTAATTTAAATATTTGTGATCCACGACTCAGTGTTTGAACATTAACAGTTTCTTTTTCGGCAATCTTCAAATCCCTTTTCGTTTCTCATAGAAACTACGCCGTAAAAAGGCAAAAACAAGCATTTTGATTTGTGCATTTTAGAACAAAATGAAACGAATATTTAGAGACAAATTAAATTAAAAAAATATCAAAAGAATTACCCGACGATTTAGGTATCGAAAATGAATTCGATAGGGCTGTCATTTTGTAATGATTTCAGAGAGAAATTTTGTGCGTAACGGCGGAGTGAGCAAGGATTGAAACTATAAAATAGAATGAAATTTGTTTCTTTCCACTTTGGTCGATGAGATCGAGGTTCGCCACGTGGCATGTAAAATTAGAGCTGGTGGAGACACTGTGTTAAGCTTATATTAGCCGTAGATTCAATAATCTCCATGATGTTTATATTTTGATTTTTTTTTTCTACAACCAATTTGCTTCAAGAAAAATACCAGATGAGATTTTTATATAGTTTTTTAAAGTGATAAAAAATGAACTTTTATCAAATAACCATTGTAATGTACTCCTACGATCCTAATTACATCTCAATGAAATATAGGTAAGAGTTTTGATTTTCTCTATTTCTTTTTCTTTTTCATCTCTCTAATTTATAATACATTATCAACATGATTGTTCTTTTCATTTATAAGATTTTATAAAATATCATTATGTTTTTCATTGAAAATTTCTTAACTACATAGTTGAAGTTTTCTAGATATCACAAATATGAAGCCCATGTTTGACACATATTCTTTCAAAATGCATTATTTCAAAACTCATTTTCAACCACATATTTTTAAATAAAATAATATTTTACATCAAATCAATAACTTTTCTTTACTTTTAATCACATATTTCTCATCATATTACTATTTAAAATACATTCATTTATCAACAATATTCATCAAAAACCCCCGAAATATCTTCAATATTTGTAATTTGCTCAAAATTTTATAAATGTCGAACATAAAACCCAAGTAAGTTCATTTGAGGTTCAAACCCAAGTTTATTTTACAATTAATTTTATTGTATTTTTTCATATTTGAATTATATCATGATCTATAATTTTTTTTATTTAAATATGTTAAATATTTTGATTTTAAATATTGCTCTTGAAAAAGAATATTTATACATATCACTATTCTTGAAGAACGTTGTTGTTGGTTTTTTTTTTTAGTATCACAACCAACTAATTGGGCTCCTTGCTCAATTGGTACCAAAATTTAACTTAAATCTTTCGCAAGATAGAGTCTTGGGTTTGAATTTTAGGGGACGTGCATAAAAAACTGTGATGGGTTTAGCCTCTCCCAAAATGAATAGTATGTATGATATAACGACTTAGGTACAAAGGTTGAATCGTTGCAAAAGTAGATGCAGTAATTAAATACACCAATTAATGCGGGCGACTTTCAAAGATTTTTAGGTTTAGCTAGCTATTATAGGAGATTCATTGAAGGCTTACCTAAGATAGTTGGACCAATGACTCAATTAACTTAAAAGGGAGTAAAATTTCAATGGTCGAATAACTGTGAACAGAGCTTCCAAGAGTTGAAATGATGATTGGTATACACTGCTTGGATCTTTGCATGACTAGGCTCTTGGCCTTCTGCCTCTACTTTCTTGTTGCACCAATGTGTTAACAATTTCGAAAGGTTCGAAAGGTTTTGTGATCTGTAGTAATGTATCTAAGCAAGGCTTAGGACGTGCTTTAATAAAACATAGAAACGCGGTTGCCTATACTTTAAGGCAATTAAAATAACATGAGCAAAATTACTAGACTCATACCTTGAACTTGCGGTAGTGGTTCACATATTAAAGTTGTAGCGACACTAGCTGTATGGAAGCAAGTGTGAGATCTATACATATCATAAGAGTCCCAAATATTTCTTCATTCAAAAGGAATATAATATGAGACAAGTGAGAAGACTAGAGTTAGTAAAGGACTATGATTACTTTACCATTCTAGTAAAACTAATGTTGTTGCAGATGCTTTGAGCAAGAAGTTATGAGGTCAGTTGGCATTTTTGGTGTCAAATCAAGATCGATTGGATAAAGATTTCGAGAAGATGAAAATTGAGGTTGTTTTTCATATAAAATCGAAAAATTGCAAAAATAATTGAATTTTTTTGAAATTCCAAAATGATTTTTGAAATCTATACTTGTTTGAATTGGATTTTTTTCAGCCATGAATTCTTCTTCAAAGTTATGAAATTCTTGGAAATTGTAAGATGAAGCTTTGATTATCCATGTAAGATTGTATTCCATTGCAAACAAACTTAGCCATTCTTAGATATTTGATTTACATTTGGATTTGCTTTTGTAATGGAGTTATGATTAATCATTTTGAACATAGAAGTGCATTTTATTTGCCAAACACAAACTCAACATCAATTTGCACAACCACATCTTTATTTCCTTGAGAATGAACTAGTGATAGTGAAGGTTAAACAATTAATGGTTTAGGATTGGTATGTAGAATCACAAGTATAATTGGTTACAGTTAAGAAGTACGAATTAGGCAATAGGCATTGACCATTGTCCAACGCTTAATACAAATGCCATTAGCCCCTGTCTGGGAGGCATTTTTTTCCGAATTATAATGAAAAATGTGAATGTTATACAGTGAAGGGGACATGGGTTGCAGACTTTGTTGATTGCTTTCTCAAAAATCAATTAAATTTTTTGAAGAAAAGATCATTTTGTCCCTTAATTGTAGCATTCAATCTATTAAAGCATGGCATTTTGGAGATTTATGTATAGAAAATGACAGTTTCTTGTATGATTGTCAAATATTGCGCTGGACTAAATGCAAAACAATATTCGAGTTTTTTAATTAAAATATGGAAAGAATGGCGCCCAAACAGGTGCTTAGTAATAACATATCACCGCTCTCTTACATTTCAGTCTATTTTTAGCTCACTTATACCAATTTGTAGAAAGTTGAAGAGAGTTGGGGAGCCTTATACCAAATTGTAGGAAGTTGAAGAGAGTCAAGGAGTTGTTATAATTATTATTCAAGATTAAATTTGGGTTTAATGAAACGGATGAAATATGATAAACTAGACACAAATGAGATCAATTGGTTTTGCAATAAAATTGGGCAAATTGGAGATTTTACCATGCGTACAGAGGCTATTCAACCATGTGTACACATGGTTTGAACCTACAGAAATAGAAGCAAAAATGCTTCTACCATGCGTAAGCATGAATTATACTATGCGTACGCATAAGCCAAAAAACTAGTCTTTAGGCTTGTTTCTTCTAGTTTGATTTTTGGCAGCTTTTCGCGAAAATACTCAACTTTTCAAGTTTGTATGGCACTATTTTGTAAATGATAAATTAAAATCTATGGGTGATAGATTTTAATTACAAACATAACAAATCAACAATTAAATCCATATTATAGTGTTTTTAAATCCATTTCATTTACGTATTCAAACATTCAAAGTGTTCTTCAAGTATTGGAAAATAAATGCAAGTGCTTAAGTATTTTCTTCTTCAAGACTTGATCAATCCTACAAACCATTTGCCAAGAGTCTCTTTAAACACCAATTAAATCCTAGAGGGGACAAGTATCGTTTAAGGACAACGATATTGTGTTCGAGTCTTTCTACCATATTTAGCGTTCTTGATTCTTTCTTTTGGTTGTCATTTCCATTCCCTTCAAGGATAATATTCCAACAATCACAAACGATATTCCACAATGGAGAATGAAACTACCATGGCGACAATCAAGTTGATGAATCAAGAGGATGAACGACATTGAAGATCAAATTTCACAAGGTGGCAAGACAAGTTAAAGTTTCTCCAAACGGCATTGAAGATCTTCTACATTCTTGATTTGGAATGGCACCACTTGCAGATCCAACGGATGAAGATACCGAAGTCGTAAAGATGGAGAGAAAAAAGCTCCAAAAAGATGAACTTATATGTCGCGGTCATATTCTTGAAGCTCTATCCGACCGATTGTACGATTTCTATACAATTACATCATCAGAAAAAAAAATATATATAGCATGCGTTGGAAAACAAATATAAAGTCAAAGAAGAAGGTACAAAGAAATTTCTCATATCAAGGTATTTTGATTTCAATTTCCTTGATAACGTCTCCCTTCTTCCCCAAGTACATGAGTTACAAGTTTTTTTTTAGGATATCGAAAGAAAATCATGCATAGTTCCTAAAATCACTCTTTGAAACAAATTTAGAACCATATTTGAATTGAGGAAGAGTCAAGGGCAAGAGAGAAGAATGACAATTCTTATTAAGGCACTTCAAAGGCTAATATTGTGGAGAAGACCGAACTTTCAAACAATTCCAACAAGAGAAAGCATTCTAAAAACTTTGACAAGCTTAAGATGAAGTCTAAGGGTGGTTGCTTTGTTTGTGGGAAACCAGGACATTATCCAAAAGAATGTTGACACCGAAAGCAAAACAACTCCTAATGAAAAGTAAACTCCATCATAGATGACAATGTTGTGGCCACCGTAAGCGAGATCAATGGGATCAAGAGAAAAGTTCTTGGTTGATGGTATGATACGTGTGCAATTGTACATGTATCATATGATAAATCGTTATTCAAGACCTATTATGAAGTGGATGGAGATTAAGAGATTCAAATAGGCAATGAAGGCCGCTCCAAAGTGATTGGAAAAAGGAAATGTAGAGATTATCTTCACTTCCGGCAAGACCGTTACCTTAACAAATGTACTAGATGTTCCTGATATGAATAGGATATTAGTTAGTGGTAATCTCTTAGAAAAATTGGGCATAAAATGTTTAAGAGTCTGGTAAACTTGTACTATCCCTAAATTAGAAATTTGTTGGAAAACACTATTCTAGTGAAAGAGTGGTCAAGCTTTGTACAGTTGACAAGTTGATTAATAATAAAGTTGAGTTTGCTTATTTGATTGATTCATTTACTTTATGGCATGTTTGAGTAGGTCACCTAGGTAAGCGTACCATAAAACGAATATTAAAAATGTGAGTTAATATCTAATAAAAAAAATGTTGAATATAAATGTAAAACTTGTATAGAATTTAAAATGATAAAAAAGTGATATCAAAGTGTGAATAGGACTTCTAAGATTTTAGAATTAATTCATACGGACATATGTGAATTAAATGATATGTTAACTAAGGAGAAAATATGTATTTTATTACCTTATAGATGATCATTCTAGATACACTTATATTTATTTAATGAAACATAAACATAAAGTTTGTTGACCTATGGTTGACGTCTCGTTTTGATTATCACAAACAAATTATGTTTATTACTAACAAATTGATTTCAAGCGTCCATAGTGATTATTAAGCATGAATATATTTGATGGCATGAAGTTTGAGGAAAAATAATTTACATACAAAGATCAACGTGGAAACAAAATCAATCAATCCAGGCTATGAAGAATGATATTGCAAAATCCGAAAAAAAGTTGCCTCAACGTGAATCGAGACAAGAGTCGAAGTACAATTAAGCTATGCAAGTTAAGATGTCCAAAACAAAGTACTCAGACTTTTCACAACTATATGTAAAGGTAAAACATTTCAATACTTGGTAATGAATCGTGACGGGCTCAAAGTTTTGATTTTACGATCCAAGATTCACGACAAAATGTTTTACTCGAAAATATGTTTTTCAAACGTAAAAAAATTGAAACACGTATTTTTAAATATGACAAACACTTTGAAAAACATTTTAAACGTCCTTCCAACACTTACATTTGAGAAAATTTAAAAACGAGGGCGTTTCGAGCCAAAGGGTCGTATCGGACGTCCGGTATAATCAATTTGGCTCCAACGGTCCAATTTTCTGACAAAAAATAATGGCTAATTGACCGTTCGGTATTTTACCGGACGTTCGGTAGGCAAAGTTTTGACCGTTTGAGTGCTATAAATACCTCATTCTTTCTCCACTTGCTACGACTTTTTTTGAGCATTTAAGAGATGCTTTTATTTATAACAACCACATTATTCTCTATCTTTAAGAAGATCAAAAGCATTAAATTCTTGAAAAGCTTTTGAGCGATTAACTTTGTGAAAATCTTTAGATCTTCAAGAAGTTTTTCAATCTACCACTTTGAGCTATACTCATTGTCATCTATCGAAGTGTTTGCCTCTTCTCTT